>MDKJ01021577.1:0-26111 GCA_005239525.1 Nicotiana knightiana | reverse complement strand
CCCTCCAAACTTTTAGTATACCCTCTAAGTTTATTAAATTACACTTTGGCCCTATTTTCTACTATAAATACCCCCATCCTTCTTCATTTTTTCCCACAAAAATCAATCATTCTCTCTCAGATCTCTTACATTCTTTCTATATTATTCTCTCAATTTTCTCACTATCAACTATCAAGTGATAAGTTTCAAGTATTTGGGCAAATTTTTGGAGCAACTTTCAAGCTTCAAATTAATTCGTCAAGTATTTGGAGCAATATTTTGGGCAATTTCTTCAAGTTTCAATTTTAATCACGGTGCACTCGTTCCATCTCCTAATTTTAATATATAATTTTTGCGTATCATTTTAGTGCTTAATTTTTGTGTTTACTTTACGTGTTCTATTTTTTCATATTTTATTTGTGTGTTTAATTTTTGTGTTAGCTTTTTTAATTAATTTCGTATTTAAATTATGGCACCTAAAAATATATTTGTCTTTAAAAAAACTAGTAAAGGTGAAAGTAGTCGTAATCCTAATCCTAACCCTTCTCCTAGAATTAGAACACGTATAGATGAAATGACTCATGTTGATGAAACTTCATTTTTCCAACCCCCCTTATGTTATAATATTAATTTCGGAGAACAACTAGAGCATTAAACTTTACAAAGACAATTTGACAATGATATTTTTATTGAGGACGAAGAAAATAAGGATGAAGAAAATGAGGAAGAAGAATTAGATGAAACACCCACTAGTCCCGCAACACAAGCTCCAACTCAGACTCAATCTTGGTCTGGAGCTTTACCCCCTGTACCTCCTATAAGGGGTAAGCCTAAGGATGAACGTCCCAAAAAGTCACTTGTATGGAAATTTTTTAAACATGATAAAGTTAATCAACGTGCTACAAGTGGAATATGTAAGCAAAAACTTTACGCACACCAAAAGTGGTGGGACGGGGGGGGGGGGGGGAGCACAAAGCTTTATGGATACAATCTAAAATAGAAGCCGGACTAATAGCGGATCCTAGCACCGGTATTGGCACCCCTAGTGGATCTGGCGGGGGTTCTAATTTTGTACAACAACAGTTTGATCCTGCTTCTGGTATTATTTTACGTCCCTGTAACAAAGATAGAGATCGTGAGAACTCATCAAAAATGGTGGCTGTCTGTGGCTTACCTTTTGCTTTTCCTTCTCACCCTGCTTTTGTGCATTATATACAAGAAACTTATAATCCCGGTTTTCAAGGTTTTCCTAAGATCACAGTTAGAAATGATGTTTTTAAATTTCAAACAGAATATCTTCAGTATATTCGTTGTGTATTTTTTCACTTAGATTGTAAAGTGTCTATCACATCTGATATAGGTCGTAGTCCTAATGGTTGTGATTATTTAACTGTTACATGTCATTGGGTTGATCATCATTGGAACATGCAAAAACATATTATTGATTATAAATTTGTTGATTCAAAACACACTGGAGCATATATTGCAACTACTGTTCTACAAATACTTGATTTTTATGGTATCATTGATAAAGTTTTAACTATCACCTTAGATAATGCTTCTGCTAACACAACTGCAACAACTAGCTTAAGAACTAGACTTTGTCCAATTAATCCAGCAATTTTTCATGTTAGATGTACATGCCATATTTTTAACTTGGTTGTAAAAGATGGTATTGATTTATTTTTTAATGCTTGTAGTAAAGTACAACATGCTTGCGACTATATTTTTTGTGCTAATAAAGCGAGTAGAATTCGTGAATTTGCTCAATAATGTGCTAGTGCTAACCTTCCATATAGAAAAGTTTCAAGAGATGTTTGTACTAGGTGGAATTCGACATATGAAATTCTTAAAGTTGCTTATGATTATCGGTTGCCTATGCAAAAGGTATTTAATATGCATAATGGTATCCCCGCTGATCAAATTGTTGATTCTGATTGGGATCATATCAAAGAGCTTACCAAATTTTTAGAAAAAATTTATTATGCTACAAAACAATTTTCTGGTATATATTATCCTACTGTTACACAAATTGTATGGTATATTTGTGGAATTTCTGTTGTATTTGGTAAGTATAAAACTAATCCAACTTATGCACCGGCCATTAATGAAATGATTACAAAATTTAAAAATTATTTTTCCCTATTCCCCAAGTTTATTCAGTTTCTACTATACTTAACCCATCTTTAAAATTAATAGGTGCAAAGGGACTTGTTCGTAAAATTTATGAGAATATAGCAATTACAGAAAATGTACAACCATCTCTCGAAGACTGCTAAGCTAGCATATATTCTTATGCTTCATCAATATTTGATAAATATAAATCTATGCAAACAACAGGTGGTGAAACTGCTCCTTCTACTTATAAGTCTAGAGTAGAAGTTCTATGGGAAGATATGGATGATATAACATGTTTTGATTCCTCTATTGATGATGAACTTGATTCTTATCTTAATCAAGGATTGAAAAGTATTAAAGACGAAGAAGGCAACAAACAACTTTTGGCATGGTGGAGGGAGAGTGGCAAGGCTTTTCCAACACTTTCAATAATAGCCCGAGATATCCTGGCTATTCAAGCATCATCAGTAGCATCGAAGAGTGCTTTTAGTGCGGCAAGATTTCAAATCGGAGATCATAGACATTCATTAGCGGAGGACAACCTAGAGATTTCCGTATTATTCAGAGATTGGATTAATTCCGAAATAAGAAATCTTGGTTTTGAAAAATTAACCACTAGGGAAGAAGAAGAATAAAATGAGATACTTAGCACTAGGATCAATGACGACATGGAACTCATGGAACATCAATCAACATTGCCAATTCCAGAACAATGTCCGAGAGAAATTATAGATATGTTACAACGAAGTTATATAGGAGATTACAAAAGTTATATAGGAGATTACAAATATTAGTATGATAAGTTGTAATTGGCTAATAAGAGGCCTAGTTCAAACAGAACCCTTCCTAGAAGGTGGCTGCGTAGATTAGGTACTCTTCAAAAGAATTATATTTGTATGTTGGATTTGAAAGTTCTATTAATAAAATAAAAGGCTCTAAGCGTTGAATTTTTTTTTTATGAATTGTCTTACACTCTTACTTAATTACTTAATGGCTTGAAATTATATTAAATAAATTATAACTCTATTATAAATTTATAATTACTAGAATATTTCATTATAAGTCTTTTTTTTAATATTTTATAATTCTTTACTTAGTTTTTTAATTTCGGTTTAACTTTTAAATTTATTCAATAAGTCAAAAATCTAGTCGTTGCAAACATTAAAAACTTAGTCATTATCAAAAAAATAGTCGTTGCCAAACTTAATGCTTAAATAATTTTTAAAAAGGGCACTTTAAAAACTTAGTCAAAAATCTAGCCGTTGCAAACTTTAGAAACTTAGTCATTATCAAAAAAATAGTCGTTGTCAAACTTAATGCTTAAATAATTTTTTTTTAAAAGGGCACTTTTTGTCTCGCGATACCGTCCCGTCCTATCCCATTTGTTAGTGGGACGGGACGGGACTACCATTTCGTCCCATCCCATTTCGTCCCGTCCCGCCACCATTCCGGCTAAATGTCATCCCGTCCCGTTAATTTTATCCCGTCCCATCCCATTGGACAGCCATAGTTCTTGTACATGTTTACCTCAGTCTCTATTATCTTGCTGATACACTGTAATACTTGATTTGGATTGATTTCCTTTATTTATTGAAAACTGTGAGGCTAGAGAGGTACATGACTAAGTGAGGCCGAGGACCTGTTGTGAGATATTGTACTATAGCACGTGAGTTGTCCATGCGGATTCAGATTGTACTACAACACGTGAGTTGTCCGTACGGATCCAGATATAATATGATAGCACGTGAGTTGTCCGTGCAGCACGTGAGTGGTCCGTGCGGATTAGCGCTTGGGTTGTAGGAGTCCCTCCGGAGTCTAAACATCCCCAGTGAGCGCAAGTACCTATTGAGCGTGTGCATTGAGGGCTGAGGGATTGAGGGACATTGCTGTGAGGTTTCATCTATTTTTGTCGTTGTTGTTGTAACGACCCGACCGATCGTTTTGAGATCTAACGCGTCGTTTGGCGGTTTAAGGCCATGAGCAACTTCATTTCAGGTATTATGACTTGTAGGCGTGGTCGGAACTGAATTTTAGGAAGTTCGGAGTCGAATTGGAAAGGAAGTTCTCATTCCGGAAGCCCTAAGTTGGAAGAATTGATAAGATTGGGTTTTTGAGTAAACAACCTCAGAATCAGGATTTGAAGGTTCCATCAGGTTCATATGATGATTTCGGACTTGGGCGTATGTTCGGAGCGGGTTTTGGACGACCCGGGAGCATTTCGGCGTATATTGTAGAAGTTAGCATTTTAGAAGAAATTTCATAAGTCTGGTTTGAAGTGCATTTCAGTGTTATTGATGTGCGTTTGGGATTCCAAATCTGGGAATAGCTCCGTATGGTGATTCTGGTGTTAGGAGGGCGATCGGAAGTGAATTCGGAGGTTCGTAGATCATTTTGGAGTTATTTGGCTAAAGTTAGAAATTTAAAGTTTTTAAGAAGTCCGACTGGAAGTGAAAATTTTGATATCAGGGTCGAATTCCAATTCCGGAAGTTTTGGTAGGTCCGTAATACTGAGTGTGACTTGTGTGCAAAATTTGGGGTCAATCGGACGTGATTTGGTAATTTTCGGCATCGAATGTAGAAGTTGAAAATTTCAAAGTTCATAAAGATTTAATTGAGTTGCGATCCATTGTTTCGATGTTATTTGATGTGATTTGAGGCCTGAGAAGGTCCGCATTATGTTTTGGAACTGGTTGGTGTGATTGGATAAGGTCCCGGGGGCCTCGGGTGGATTCCGGGTGGTTAACGGATCGAATTTGGAATTTGAGAAAGGCTGAGGGCTGCTGTCATCTGGTGTGACCGCAGTTTCGGGGCTTTGGCCGCAGGTGAGGAGCCGCAGATGCGATGATGGCTAGATAAGGTTGGGACCGCAGAAGCGGGAATGGTCCAGCAGCCCTGGACCGCAGAAGCGATGAGGGGTCCGCACCTGCGGAACCGCAGAAGCGGTCTAGTGACCGTAGGTGCGAGGGATCGCTGGGAAGTGAAGTGTTTTAATAGACGGGATTTGGCCATTTCTTTTCATTTTTCTCATGGCTTGGGCGATTTTTGGAAGGCTTCAAGAGGGGGGCTTCATCATCAATGGCAAGGTAAGCTATCCCCACCTATTGTGAGTTAAACATATGATTATGCATGGATTTGAACATGAAAATTTGTGGAAATTTTTTGGGATTTTGAAGAAAGGACCTAGAATTTGTATTTTTGGATTTTGACCACGAATTTGGGCTTGAAATTTACAGAGAATTATATATTTGAGTTCGTAAAGTTATGGGTTATCTTTATCTTCGAAAAATTTCGGAATCCGGGCATGTAGGCCCGATGGGGGATTTTATCGACTTTCCGAGCGAAGTTGGGAATTTATATAAATTGAATTGTTATAAGTATTAGAGATATTTTCATTGGTTTTCTCGTCATTTGGTTGGTTTGGGCGTGGTGCATCAATGTGAGTCGTCAGGAGGGCTTGGAGGCCGGTTATGAATCTTCAGAGCGAGGTAAGTCTCCTTTATAACCTTGTAAGAGGGAATTGTCCCCATAGGTAAAACAATTGAATATGTGCTACTACTTGTGGGGGCTACGTACGCACGAGGTGACGGGAGTCCGTGCGTAGCTACTATTATGCTTATGTCCGGGTAGTCTAGGACCCAAAAACATGTTTTATTTGCCCTACTTGTAACTTTATTGATGAATTTGGAAATGATTAAACCTTATCGAAATTGGTAAATGAGTTTTCGGAAAAGATTTAAATACTATCTTCGCGTCCATTGAAAGAGAATTGTATCACTTCCTTGGGTAATTGTTCTCCTGATAAAATGTGAATTATTGTGTGAATGTGTGTATCTACGAGTACCTGAGTCGCATGTATGATTCGCGAGCAGGGTAACTCTATTATTTATATATGACCGCATCACATGATCGATTCATGAGCGGGGTAATAGATGCATCTATGGTTCGAGCCGTTGGCCCCCTTCGGCAGTGCACAATTTACATTTATCGTTGGTTTGAGCAGTTCGACCCTCGACAATTCTTGCGCATGATATTTGCTGAGTACTTTCTGATATTTTTAACTGTTTACTGGCCTGGGATTATAAATTGTCAACTGAAATGACGAAGATTTAAAGTTTATAAATGTGGAAGAAGTTGTTGTTTGCTATCACTATTTGTTAATTACCTATGATATCCATGCTTAGTGTCATCCTTGTTTATATTGAATTGACCTCTAGCAAGTGTCAAAGTCGACCTCTCGTCACTACATCTTCGAGGTTAGGCGGGATACTTACTGAGTACATGTGGTTTTCATACTCATACTACACTTGATGTGCATTTTTATTGCACATGTACATGTATATCTAGTGGCCCTGCTTGGCGTCGTGGCATGGTTGATATGGGGACTTGGGTGAGCTGCACCTCTCGAGACGACCCACAGCCAATAGAGTCTCCCTCAGATGTATTATATTGTACTTTTATTTCTTTGTCCAGTTTGTATTCCAGACAAATATTGTATCACATGTATACTTCCTAGAAATTTTGCTCAGGCACTTGTGACACCGGGTTCTGGGATGACTTTGGGATGTATTTGTCAATTGAATTATTTAAACATCGTCCTTTACTCGGTAACTTTATTTGATCTTTATATAATGAAATAAAAAGTAATGATTTTCAAAAATACTCAAATAGGAATTTAATTAACCATTGAGTGTTGGCTTGACTGTGATGTCCGGCGCCATCACGACCTTGATGGATTTTAGGTCGTGACAACGTGGTATTAGAGCACTAGGTTCCCTTAGGTCTCACGAATCATGAGCAAGTCTAGTAGAGTCTTGCGGATCGGTACGGGGACATATGTACTTATATTCGAGAGGCTACAGGGCTGTTTGGAGTACTTCCGTTCTTGATTCCTCATCGTGCGATTTGATTCCTTTGAGGCTTATGCCTACGTTTCTTCCTACTCAATCTTACACGTCACGAAGCGCTTGCTATAAATCGAGAATTTTTGGGATTGTAATGGTGCTAAAGATATGGTGCATGAGGTTTTTCCATGCACAGTTGGTTGTGGCTATTGTCATTGCTCTGCGAAAGGATATTATGTTGTTTCATAGGTAGCTGCACTTCTGAGAGATTTGAGGTTAAGCACAAATTTGCTATGATGCTTATGATTGGTTATCGCACGGTATTGATATGACGGTGGTATGCTTGTCTATGAATTGAAGCAGTGAATGACTTGGAATGATGTTTACTCAACGCAAGATTTAGAGATTGAGTATTTCATTTTCGGCGGGGGAAAGGCAAACGGACTATAGATGATCAGGCTTGGGTTTATAGAGTAATGAGACGGGGTGTTTTCAAGTGAGGTGGAATTTTCATCTGTGATGTGGTATCGTTGTCTTTGATCGAATAGAATGCGTTAAGTTCACCGGTGCTATGGTTTCTTCGGTTGCATTGGGTCAGAGTACTGTGTAGTAGTATTGAAGAAGCGATCGTCAGAGATCATGGTGCGCGGTGGTTCAGGGTGAATAGGTATTTTTAATGCAGGCGCCTTGAGAAAGTTAATCTTTGGAAAGGTTTGAAGTTGTGGTGATCTGTTGGTTTAAGTGCTAAAAAGAATGATATTGATTGAGGCAACAACTGGGCAGCATGGGATGAGGAAAGACATGTAGGAAGTGTCAGGCAATGGTCAAATTTCTAGAAGGCCAGGTGTAAGAAGAGAGAGTCAAGTAGTTGCTTAAAGGAGTGAGTTTGACCATAGTGGGGGAGCAGCGACATAGCATAGGAGTTCTGTGGTAGGATAGATTCACATCTTGAGGAGAAGTTTCGAGTGATTTGAGAATTTTAGTGGACGATGATTGGGTCCACGGGCTTGAGTTGAAATATTGACTATTGCGATGGGAGATGGGATGCAACAGGAAGATGTTACTTGGTATGAAGAAGGATGCAATATAGCTTGGGATTAGAAGATATTGTCGCGCATCTATTAGATGTCCATGAGGAGCGGACAGACTGGTAAAGTTGGTAAATGAGAATGGGCGTAGGATGGGGTATTGATGTCATAGAGATTATGCAGTGCAGAGTCGCTGGAGGATGTCGGATGGTAATTTTCCTAGGTGGGTTATCTTTGGTGAGAAAGATTAGTGGTGACGTGGTTGGCAGAGTTTCTGCGAGGGATTTTACTGACTATTCAGCAAGGGGTCGAATATGGGATGTGTTTAATGACTCAGAGTGCTTGTGAAATGCTAACAAAAGGATTTAGAGGAATTTGACGGGTTGGTTGTGCAAGATCACATCAGCAATAAAGAAAGGATCTTGGTGGGTTCCATATTTGTGTAATAACGGCTTCAGGCTAAGTGGGAGAGTTCCACAGCCTACAATTGGGTTGCATGGTTATCTACTGGTGAAAATTCGGGTTATCGTCATATTAGTTGGTTGTTACAGCCAAGGGAAGAAGACATGAGTGGTAATTGAGCATGGGATTTGATAAATGTGTGCAAAGGTTGGCCTTATTGAATCAGGTTTAGGCTTTGGAAGGATTCAGTATTTATGCTTAGTACAGAGGTAATTTGCAAGGGAAGTGATTCAGTTGGGTGCTTATGCAAGATGGGTGTTCAAGTGCCAGCAAAGCTGTGGAGTGGATTATGTTCGGGACCAAGCCAGAGTGGGTGACTCTCAACAACAGTCCTAGTAAATTTCGAAGGTCAGAATGTGATGTCTAAGGATTTCAAGCCCCCAGTATGGTTAAGAATCGAGCTTTTACAGCAGAATTATGAGACAGAGGAAACGGTTGTAGTGTTCTATGTCATCTCCGACATGCAGGATGGATATGCCAGTCGAAGATGTGGATATGTGTGCAAGGAGAGCATGAATGGGTTCATGGGTCTAGAGACGAAGTGGTTCGTCGAATGAAGTCAGTCGAAGTGAGTGCGAATTGAGTTGCTATGTGTTGATTTGGAGTTATCATCATATCTAAGGTGAGTGCAAATTGGATTGAGGTATAAGATGGGTCGTGTTATATGGGCATTGTGAGTTATTGTTCATCTTGATCTATGGCTTGAGCCAAGCGGGGGAAAGTCTGTTGATGATAAGTTGATTGCGCGGCTAAGTGTCATATCAGTTTCAGTTTGAGGTATACGGGTGAATCAGTTATGTCCAATAGAAGTGGAGTTTGAGAATGACGTGAGTAATGGAAATTTGGAAAAGTTAGATGGTCAGCATGGTGGAATTGGCGCAGTGGCGGCAGTAATCAGTCCTTTCATCATGATGAGTTATGCATGTGATTTATGACGGTACATGTGGGGTTTGACGGTCGCCGTAATCAATTTTATTTGGAAATATCCAAGTATTTTGGGCCTGTTATGTGTAGGCGGATCTCAGAAGGATTATGGTGGTATAGATTATTACTTGAGGATTTGCATGTTTTGTGATTATGAGAATTCGCTCGTGTGTTGTTACGGTTCTCTTGAATTGGGTTAAGTAAAAGGTTATATGTGATAAAGTATTCACCCTAATAGTGGTTCAGGAGTCATGATGGAATTCTTGTGCTATGCCTAGTGGCATGTTAGGTGCAGTGAACGGTATGAAATTTGGAAGCAAGAATCAAGGTTGCGGATTGGTGTTGACAAGGATGTCACGAGCTCGGATGAGCAAGAAAAGGGACTTGGATGTTTAAAGTAAGCTAGTATTTCTTCAGTATCACCTGAGATCAGTGGTTGTGTAAGAGGCTTTGCTTCTGGTTGCAGATTTCTTGGTTGGATTTATAGCACTTGTGTGGCCGGTGGTATGGATGTGCAGACTTGTTATCTAGTGCATGAGGTCGTGGAAGTGTATTCCATGTGAGGATTTTATAGGGGTGACATGTAGTCACTTAATTGATTGAAGATTCTGACCAAGTATAAAGAAGTATAATGTTGTTTATTTGAGGGTTTATGCCTGGAGGGCGCTCGGTTCATTTGGTTGTGGATGTAGGGGTTTTTCTCCGACTGTGATGGTTGTTCTTGTGCCTTATGAGAAAAAGTGGGTTATTATGGACCCAGGTAAGGCCATTAGCCTAGTTCGGTGCGAGCGGAATCGGCTCGAAGGTTGTGAATGGATTTAAATATGATTATGGGCTCCATGTGGGTTAGAGGTGTTCATTTCAGTATGGCGTTTCTCATGGAGAGGTATTAGAACATTATATGTTGTTCCATCTTCGCCCATTTCAGGTAATATTCTATTGTGTCGTGTGAGTTGTGAAGACGGCTTGATGATTTCTTATGTATTGAGGTTCCGTGTAGTGATGATGATGTGTGAGCATTATGGCTCTTTAGATTCAGAGTATTTATAGCGCACCTCAGTTGTGTTTGAGTTTTGTAGCGTATGGCTCTATCAGTCTCCCCAGGATGGTATTATGCACTTAGCGTGCTTGTGACCGATATTCGGTATTTTGTGGTAATGAGCAATTTAGTTCGGTGTGTATCTCCTCACGGTTATGTTATTTAGATCGGGTGGCACGCCGCCACGACTATGTTATTTGGATCAGGTTGCGCGCCGCGACAGTGTGATGTTCAGTATGGTTCCCTATATTATTTTCTGGTGTTTTGTTTCCCATTTTTCTGAGGAAGGTCCATATTAGTTGCGTGAATTGAGTAGTCCCTTCCTGAGACATTTCTTTATGTATCATGTTCGAGTTATTGCCTATTGTCGCATTGTGGCATCATGAGAGACTGTTGGTCATGTCTGAGGTGACTTGTTGTCTGAGCAGTTCATATTGGGTGAGATGAGATTATTGGATCGGGGAATCAGTGCGATAAGATTATGTGAAGTATTTTAAAGTACAAATACCATTATTTGGTTCGTAATGAGGTGATGATTCTAGTCAAGAGTAGAGATTCAAAATTTCTACACATCTCCTCCGTTGTTGTGGTATCGTAAGCGTTATAGCAAGACCTATATTGAAGTCATGAGGTGCATTGGGAGCATCTGATTCGTTGAATTTTGGCTATTAAGGTCAGGGAATGTCGTTATGGTTAAATGGCGAATTATGCGGTGTTTGGTGCTAATTAAGCAATGGCATGCAATCATGTTCTGGTACCCCGTGTAGCGATTGATTCGATGTTCATATATTGGAAACAGACCTAGCAGAGAATTTCGGGCGTTTAGAACTGGGTTCCGAGCTCATTATATGGATAATAGAGGATATCTTCATATTTGTTCGAGCAAATGTACTCAACTGGGTTGTGGTAGCACGGGTAGGTGCACGAGCTGTTAAACAGTGATTTCAGACAACTCCAGAGCAGTTCTTAGCACGTTCGAGGACGAACGTATGTTTAAATGGGAGAGAATGTAACGACCCGACCGGTCATTTTGAGATCTAACGCGTCGTTTGGCGGTTTAAGGCCATGAGCAGCTTCATTTCAGGTATTATGAATTGTAGGTGTGGTGGAACTGAATTTCGGGAAGTTCAGAGTCGAATTGGAAATGAAGTTCTCATTTCGGAAGCCTTAAGTTGGAAGAATTGACTAAGATTGGATTTTTAAGTAAACGACCTCAAAATCAGGATTTGAAGGTTCCAGCAGGTTCGTATGATGATTTTGGAGTCAATCGGACGTGATTTGATAAGTTTCGGCATCAGATGTAGAAGTTGGAAATTTCAAAGTTCATAAAGATTTAATTGAGTTGCGATCCATTGTTTGGATGTTATTTGATATGATTTGAGGCCTTGAGCAGGTCCGCATTATGTTTCGGAACTGGTTGGTTTGATTGGACGAGGTCCCGGGGGTCTCGGGTGGATTTTGAGTGGTTAACGGATCGAATTTGGAATTTGAGAAAGGCTGAGGGCTGCTGTCATCTAGTGTGACCGCACCTGCAGGGCTTTGGCCGCAGGTGCGGAGCTGCAGAAGCGAAGATGGCTGGCTGAGGTTGGGACTGCAGATGCGGTTGGCTCGCCGCAGAAGCGAGACCGCACCTGCGGATGTGTAAGCGCAGAAGTGGGAATGGGCCAGCAGCCCTGGACCGCAGAAGCAGTGATGGGTCCGCACCTACGGAACCGTAGAAGGGGTTTAGTGACCGCAGGTGCGAGGGATCGCTGGGCAGTGAAGTGTTTTAATAGACGGTATTTTGCCATTTCTTTTCATTTTTCTCATCACTTGGGTGATTTTTGGAAGGCTTCAAGAGGGGGGCTTCATCATCAATGGCAAGGTAAGCTATCCCCACCTATTGTGAGTTAAACATATGATTATGCATGGATTTCAACATGGAAATTTGTGGAAAAAATTGGGATTTTGAAGAAAATACCTAGAATTGGTAGTTTTGGATTTTGACCACGAATTTGGGCATGAAATTTAAAGAGAATTATATATTTGAGTTCGTAAAGTTATGGGTAATCTTTATCTTCGAAAAATTTCGGAATCCGGGCACATGGGCCTGGGGGGGGGGGGGGTTTTATCGACTTTTCGAGTGGAGTTGGGAATTTATATAAATTGAATTTTTATAAGTATTAGAGTATATTTTCATTAGTTTTCCCGTCATTTGTTTAGTTTTTGGCGTGGTGCATCAATGTGAGTCGTCAGGAGGGCTTGGAGACCGGTTTTGAATCTTCGGAGCGAGGTAAGTCTCCTTTCTAACCTTGTAAGAGGAAATTGTCCCCATAGGTGAAATAATTGAATACGTGATACTACTTGTGGGGGCTACGTACGCACGAGGTGACGGGAGTCCGTGCGTAGCTACTATTATGCTTATGTCCAGGTAGTCTAGGACCCAAAAGCATGTTTTATTTGCCCTACTTGTAACTTTATTGATGAACTTGGAAATGATTAAACCTTATCAAAATTGGTAAATGAATTTCTGGAAAAGATATAAATACTATCTTCGCGTCCATTGAAAGAGAATTTTATCACTTCCTTGGGTAATTGTTCTCCTGATAAAATGGGAATTATTGTGTGAATGTGTGTATCTACAAGTACCTGAGTCGCATGTATGATTCACGAGCAGGTTAAATATATTATTTATATATGACCGCGTCACACAACGATTCGCGAGCGGGGTAATAGATGCATATATGGTTATAGCTGTTTGACCCTTCGGTAGTGCACAATTTACATTTATCGTTGGTTCGATCCGTTCGACCCTCGGCATTTCTTGCGCATGATATTTGCTGAGTATTTTCTGAGATTTTTAACTGTTTACTGGCCTGGAATTATATATTGTTAGCTGAAATGGCAAAGATTTAAAGTTTATAAATGTGGAAGAAGTTGTTTCCATCACTATTTGTTAATTACCTATGATATCCATGCTTAGTGTCATCCTTGTTTATATTGAATTGATCTCTAGCAAGTGTCAAAGATGACCTCTCGTCACTACCTCTTCTAGGTTAGGCGGGATACTTACTGAGTACACGTTGTTTTCGTACTCATACTACACTTGTTGTGCATTTTTATTGCACAGGTACATGTATATCTAGTGACCCCGCTTGGCGTTGTGGCATGGTTGATATAGGGACTTGGGTGACCTGCACCTCTCGAGACGACCTGCAGCCGGCAGCGTCTCCCTCAGATGTATTGTATTGTACTTTTATTTCTTTGTCCAGTTTGTATTTCAGACAAATATTGTATTCAAGGTATACTTCCTCGAAATTATTCTCGTGCACTTGTGACACCGAGTTTTGGGATGACTTTGGGATGTATTTGTCGATTGAATTATTTAAAACATCGTTGTTTACTCGGTAAATTTATTTGATCTTTATATAATGAAATAAAAAGTAACGATTTTCAAAAATACTAAAATAGGAATTTAATTAACCATTGAGTATTGGCTTGCCTGACTGTGATGTCTGACGCCATCACGACCTTGATGGATTTTGGGTCGTGGTAGCTGCATTTATCTGCTAATTTCCTTGTAGTATTTGATAATTCATGAAATTTATCCTTTACTCCTGTTTATTCTTAACTGTGAAAATTTTTCAAATGAATTGTTCTGCTTAGTTCGTCACTACTACTCAGTTCCTTAGTTATTTCTGTTACTTCCTGAGTCGGTTGTACTCATACTACACACTGCACTTCATGTACAGATCCAGGTGTGTTTGAGCGCGGCGATTGTTGAGTCCAGGCCAGCTTATCTTCGGAGACTGCAAGGTAGCTACCAGTGTCCGCAGGACCTTGTTACTCATTCTATCTTTTATTCCTCTTTTTGGGTTGTATTGACAGTTAGACAGTTGATGTATTAGCTTATGGATTTAGACGCTCATGACATAGTGACACCCTGATGTTTGGGGCTTGTTTTCCGCATTTCTATATTTATTTTAGAGTTTAGCTTAGTTTATCAGAAATTCAAATATTGAAAGTTTCTTTATTAAACTCTTGTAATCAAATTAGTAGTAATATTTTGGAAAATAGGCTTGCCTTGTATCACGATAGGCTCCATCACGATATAGTTTAGATTTGGGTCATGACATTCTCTCTTTTCTTATTATGTATATATTCTCACTCTTCTCTCATTATTATATATCTTCTCTCCCTCTCATTATGTATATTCGTTATGCTTTCAATAATTTTTGTTTTTTAGCTTCTTAATGTTTGTTCCCTTATTTGTTAGTGTTTGATTTAGTAGTTTATTTTTATATTTTAGTAGATAATAAGACTTTGATTTTCGTAAAGTCACGGTTCTTTTCAAATGTAATTGTTGTGTGAACCGGGCGACTCGTCCCAGTGATGGATGGCATGGCAACCTTCTTTAAAGGAATGAGTCCATTTTGTGTTTATAGTAATGAATAAAAAGACTTAATTAAGTCTTGCTTGAAGAGTCAAACCTGCTTCATTTCACACCAACACACTTAACTACATGCTTATGGTTAGAGACAAGGTTTTAAAAAGGAAATAACTCTAGTTAGTGACTTTGTGACTCTTGTGTTGACTTTGGTATCATCGGGTGATCTATTTGGACCATAGTGATTTTCAATCTTGAATGTGGTCATTGTGGGCCCTCGACTCTATCCTCTTTAACAATCTAGTTACATGAGGGGTGAGATGCTTTGTTGCTAGTCCAAGTACACGTGCGAAGGGTCTAGAACTTGTCCTGGATGTGTTTTGAGGTAAAATCTTACGTTTGCTTGGCTTGAGAAGTGATTGTAGGATTTCCTTGGCCCGTTTGAGTTTTCTATTCCCTACCAATGTTGTTGTTCCTATTCAACCCCTTCGAGCCTTTAGCCTTTCTCATTTGATAACCATGTTACAAGCCTTTACCCGTGATATCATGACCCTCTCTTGGCACCCGAGCTTTCCTTAACACTCTTGTGAAACAAATGGCTCAAAACGTAAGTTTGGGGGGGGAGATGAGGAAGTTGAAAAAGGTATCAAGGCACAAAAAGAGAAATGAAATTATCTCTATGAGAAGAGAAGGCAAGAACAGAAAAGGACAAATAAAATGCAAAAAGTGAACAAATAAAAGGGTTGAATGGATTCAAAAAGAGGTAATGATCCTAAACAGTGAGAAATCAAAAAGGGGAGATAAATAATGAAATGATTAATAAAGATGATGTTAAGTCTCTCTAGTCCCTGTTGAAAAGAAAATGCCTCTAAGAATTGGCATGTGTGAGCCCAGATATGAAAGATGGGGTGCTTAAGGAAGTTGTAACCACTTACCCATATTGTATCAAACCCTAGTCCAAAAGCCTTCATTACATCCCGAAAGAAGTGCTACTTTATTTCGAGACGAGTAAGCTTACATTAGTTGTTATCTACATGAGGGGCAAGCCTATGGTACTTGAAGCCGTACTTGTGACATTCTCTTGAGAGAGATGAGGGAGCTTTTCATAAATCTTTGAATCAACTGCTGATTCTTAAGTGAGCTTGGAAAATATAAAGTAGAGGAGGAAGTGTTTGGAGTACACCGTGGCCTACATAATAGATCAAGATTCCTTGATGAGTAAAGTCAAATTTTGAAGCTCAAATGTCACATTAGGGATATATGTGCATGAATAATTAGCTTGTCGCCTTGTTGATAATGCATGAGTGGTGTGGGTAATTGTTGGTCCGAACTGAGGTGCGAATGACTCACCTTTGGCTAGCTATAATGACCCTTAACTTCTGGAGGTGGGAATTAATCTATTTTCTTGATGACAAGCAAAGACTTAAGTTTGTGGGAGTTGGTAAGTGGAGATTTTGACTGCTTATTAGCACATTTTAGCTCTTGTCTTAGCCCAAAAATGTCGAATTTTGTTCCCGAAACTAATAAAATTGTGCAAATTGCAAGAGTGCTGGTGTCACGACCCAAAATCCTAACATGTCGTGATGGCGCCTATCGATGGTACTAGGCAAGACGACTTTCCTCAAAATACTTTAGAAATCAAATGTAAGGTAATGTTTCTAAATGTAAGGTAATGTAAATCTTTCTATAGCAGGATCTTTTCATAAAAATCAAAATTAAACTCAATTAGAGACCAAGTGTGGAAAACGAGCCCAAAAATCGGGGTGTCACCAAGTCATGAGCGTCTAAGTATTAAAACTATTATAGAAAAATGTCTAGATATCATTACAAATAGAAAAAAATGTAGAAGGAGTAACAAGGTCCTGCGGACGCTGGCAGCCACCTTGCATTCTTCGAAACTCAAACAGGCCTGGACTCAACGGTCTCCGTGCTCAGACACACCTGGATCAGCACATGTAGTGCGGGGTGTAGTATGAGTACAACCGACTCAGCAAGTAACAACAATAAATAAGGAATTGAGAAGTAGAGACGAGCTATATAGAACAATTTAGTTGATAATTTTCACAGTTAAGAGTAAACATAAGTAAAAGATCAATTGCATAATTTACCATTTCCAGCAAGACAAATATCAGCTAAATGCAGCAACAAAGTGAAATAAATGAAACCTCACATGTACTGTTACTCAAACCCTCAATAACTCGACACTCGACTCTCGGCCCTCAATGCACACACTCAATAGGTACATGCGCTCACTGGGGGTGTACAGACTCCGGAGGGGCTCCTAAAGCCCAAGCGCTATAATCTGCATAGACAACTCACGTGTTGTACGGACAACTCACGTGCTATAATATCATATCAAGGCCCACACGGACAACTCATGTGCCACCCTATCACATCAGAATCTGCACGGACAACTCACGTGCTAAGGTAAAATACCTCACAGACAGGCCCTCAGCCTCACTCAGTCATGGACCTCTCTAGTCTCACAACTCTCAATAAAGAAAGGGAAAATACAGCCCGAACCAAAGTATCACCGTGTATCATCAGGGAGATAATAGAGACTGAGGTAAACATGTACAAGAATCATTATGGCTGAGTATAACTACCATGAGCAGGTATATAGCCTAAACATGATTTCTAACATGAAAGGCAGTCAAATCCCTAGCAGAAAGGAATGCACATAAACACAAATAAAGGTTATTAGACTTCATAGTCTTACGGGACGGACTAAGTACAAATCCCTCAGGGCGTACACCCACACGCCCGTCACCTAGCATGGGTTCCCCCTCCAAAAAGTTACATAATATCAAATTCCGGGTTTCATACACTCAATACCAGATTTAAAACTATTACTTACCTCCACAGCATAGATATCCTACTCTGGAATGTCCCTTTCTTCTCGAACCGACCTCCAAATGACCCGAATCCAGCCACAAGAAATAAAATACGATCAATATGAGCTAAAGGAATGAATCCCACAAGGAAAATACCAAATTATAGGCCAAATCCTGAAATTCACTCAAACCTGGCCACGTCTTGAAATCCGACAAAAGTCACAAAACCCGAAAGCCCATTCACCCATGAGTCTACCCATACTAATTTCATCAATAATCCGACCTCATTTGGTCCCTCAAATCCCCAAATTACTCTCTCCAAATCCTTAACCTCAAACTTCCCAAATTTCACTTAAAACCACACAATCTAGGTGGGGAAAAAAATGGGGAATCAAGATTATTAATAAAAAACGAGTACAAGAAGCTTACCTCAAGAATACCCTCGAAAATCCTCTCCAAAAACGCCTAAGCCCGAGTTCAAAATGTTGAAATGAAGCCTAATTCTCGAATCCTTATTTTTCAACATTCTGCCAGGCCTTTCGCACCTGCGGCGATACTTCCGCACCTGCAGAATCTCTTCTGTGAAAAATTCTCCACTTATGCAGAAGACACTTAAGTCCCCAGGGCCCACACTCGAGCTCCAGGTTCCACACCTGCGGACGCGCTTCTGCGGCCCTTTCTTCACTTCTGCGGAATTGGCCAATCTCCTTACTTCCGCATCTACGACTCTACCTCGCATCTACGGGCTCGTATATGCGACCACTCTTACGCACTTGCGGTTCCAGCCCAAGTCCTCCATTTCTGCATCTACGGCTCCCCAAGCGCACCTACGGCCTCGCACTTGCGGCTTCCCCTCCGCAGGTGCGAAAAAACACCACCAGCAGCAGTTCAGCTGCATTTCCAAATTCCAAATCTCCCTTCCCATCCGGAATCATCCTGAGCCCCTTGGAACCTCAACCAAACCTACCAACAAGTCATATATCAACATACGAACTTAGTCGAGCTTTCGAATCACTCTAAACAACATCAAAACACCAAATTACCCTCGGATTCAAGCCTAAGAACTTCTAATGTTCCAAATTCCGCAAACGACGCTGAAACCTACCAAACCACGTCCGAATTAAATAAAATTTTACACACATGTAAGAAATGACACCAAAAACCTACTCCAACTTCCGGAATTCCATTCCGACTCCAATATCAAATTTTCCACTACAGACCAAAATCGCCAAATTTTCAACTTTCGCCAATTCAAGCCTAATTCTACTACGGGCCTCCAAATAACATTCCGGACGCGATCCTAAGTCCAAAATCACCTAAAGGAGCTAATGGAACCATAAAAATTCAAAATCCAAGATTGTTTACACATAAGTCAATATTTGGTTGGCTTTTCTAACTTAAGCTTATCTCAAAGAAACCAAGTGTCTCAATTCACTCCGAAACCACTCCGGACCCGAACCAACCAACCCGGTATAACAAAATATAGCTTAATAACACAAAACGAAGAAAAAATGGGGGAAATAGGCTATGACTCTCGTAGCGACCGGCCGGGTCATTACATCTGGAAGCTTGATCTCTCGAGATGAAATCTGACTCAAAAAGGAGTGATCCGAAGCACAAGTCAATAAAGGGAACATAAGCAAAAAGCTACGATCCGTATAAGGAATTATACGACTGTAGACGAAATTCCGCAAGACAAAAAGGAAATTTTAACAGGATATTTCGAAATGTGCGGCTGCAGATCTGGGTTTTTACTCACAAAGATGAAAAGTTTAGAGAGTATGCTAAAAGACCAAGTCGTGATGCCCTTGTAAAGTGTGGACCACACAAGAATTGTGCGGCCACAGTTAAGAAATGTGCGGATCATAGAAGACTGCCTCGCGGTCGCAATTCAAAAATGTGCGGCCACAGAACTCCATTTCTTGCGAGCTGAAGACATCTACAGACCACACATGGAATTGTGTCGCCACAAAACCTCTCGAGGGGCATTTTTGTTAGAGGATTTTAGCCCTGTATAAATAGACGATTTTCATAAAATTAGGTCATGTTTTGAACATCTGAAGTTGCTGTAGCCGTTTTTGCTTTACTACTTTAGGAAGTTTTTACATTATTTTGGTATTTTAACCTTAGATTCCATTATTTTAATCTTCCATGATGAGTTTGATTAGTTTTTCTTCTCTATTTACTATATTTTCTATTATGATTAGCTAGACTTATACTAGGGCTATGGCCCAACCCTAGTATGTGAACCTTATGGGTGATTAATTTAGTGCTTATTTATGATTGATTGTTTATTATTTAGCTTATTTCACGCTTTAAATGTAGAATTAATGGTTGCAAATATTTATTCATGCCTATTTGACTTAGTCTCTACTTGAGAAAGAGGGACCTAGTCTAGAATAACTAAGGTAACAAGGAATTGGGTCAACTGAGAGATTGATTAAATCAATTAAAGGGCTCAATCTAGAGATAGTAATAAGCCGGCTTGAGATCATATCAAATGTTTTGGTTGATACCCATTTGGTCTTGAGAAAGACAAATTGGGAAAAACCACTCTCTGACCAAGAGGTATTGAGTGGGTAATGTGCAGTATTGAGCTATAATACACCCCAATCAACAACACAAGCATTAACGTCTTTATACCATTAGGCAAACACCTAGGTTATGGTTACAACTCTAGGTCTTTAATCCATTTGGAAAAACCTCAACAAATTTTTTTTATCTCTAGTCTATTTTCTTTATCTTGCAATTATTAGATTAACAGTAGAAATAGAAAACAAAATCTTGTTGTGAAAGTGCAGTCTAGATAACCCATTTGCTTACTTCGAATATATACCCCTAACTCCCATCATAACGAGTGGATTTGACCCCGAATCCTAGTTGGGTATTTATTATTGCATACGCCGTTTCATATCTCTATTGAGGTGTGCATTTGGACGTGATCACTTGACAGTCAACCCATAGATGATTTCAACTACATTTAAAACAAGTTGCAGACTTGTGATAATGTTCAGCTGCTAAATCTTCAACCGTTTGCTTAGGCTGTTTGTACTTCATATTCAACAACAATTAGAGTTCAATATCAGGAATAATTCTTCAAGCTTTCTTCATAGCACTTGTCAGATACAAAAGAAATCAAGAAGAGAAGTTAACTAATAGAAAAATTAAAAATATAAAAATAAAATATAACAAGAAGAAAGAAAAAGCTAATTCCCAAATTAGCACCAAAAATTATATTGAATACTATTAATGACTAATACCCGACAACGACGCCAAAATTTGACGAGCGCAAAACGCAACACGAAATTGATGCTCGCTAGCCAAAGATAGTATAGTTTAATTATTGTTTCCATAGGGATTTGATTTAAATAATACTCTAGTAATTTCTAGTTTAACTGCTATTCAGGATGATCACAACTTGATTTGGATTAATTACAAACTACGATTAACTACTAAAGTAAAGCAATTGCCAATTGACTTCAAAGAACTAGAGATTATTAGAGTTGGATTCCTATCAATGTGAGGAATAAGGGTCCTGACAGGATATGTGTAAGATATCTATTTGGGATTTAACACTAGTTTAGTTCACTCTAATGTTCTAATTATTCTCACGAAGTCACTCGATGATTAGTTCAAACGTGTAGTCAAGACTCCTCTCTCGATTAAATCTTAACTCTACAAGGTGAACTAATATAAGCACCGTGAAAGTATAAAATCATACGTTAATGGATTATTCTTTAGGAAAATGTCTCTCGAATATTCTTCTAACTTGATTTAATAAAAAAATTCAACAAACTCTCTCGATTATTTAAGAGAATCAATGAATTAAATCAAACAAAATAATGCAAAGATAATCACCAAAATATTCCTCTTTCAATTAAATAGACCAGTGAAGAAAGTTGCAATAATTCTAAGCTCCATAAACGAATTCAAGCAAAGAACTATAGTTTAAATCCACAAATATTTTGTCAAAACAACATATCCGTCAAACTCTAAGGGAACCAACTCCATAATCATGAAGGAATTCATCACAAATATAATTAAAGAATAAGAAAACATCCGTGTAGCCTCCAATGCTCTCCCAAAATTTCCCAAGGTCAAAAGTCATCTAAAATTCGTGATTTTGATGTATTTATACCATGTAAGAACGATCCCGGATGAAACTATCCTTTCCAAGCTGAAGTGGGAAAAGTTGGGCGAGAAAATACACTACCACGACGCACAGGGTGGTGCACCATGCGCCGCATTAGTGGGAAAGTTCAGAGGCCTATTTTTTCACTCTGCACCAATTTTGCACAAGCGCCCTGCTACGCATGGTGTGGCGCCATAGTGAAATTTTCTCAGAGTAATTTTGTTTTCTCACTTTTGACATCCAGGCTTGGTCCTCGACTCCCGAACGTGATCCCGACTTAATTTCTCGGACTTTTACTTAGTCTTCAAAGATCCAACTCGTTCAAATTAGATATAAGTTATCTTAATAGCTCAGAATCATTTCTTGTAAGGCACAAAATACATAATAAGTGCAATACACTAACATTTAAGATCAAACACAAGTAAAATGCAGTAATTAGATTACAAACTATGACTAAAATACGAGTTTCAAGCCTACCGTCAAGGAGTTACTGTAACAACCCGGCTGGTCGTTACGAGAGTTATAGCCCTTCTTCCCTATTTCTGCTTCTTTTGTGCTTTATAGTTGAATTATATCGTATCGGGTTGGTTGGTTCGGGTTCGGAGTAGTTTCGGAGAGAAAGGGAGACACTTAGTCTCTTTATTGGAAGCTTAAGTTGGAAAAGTCGACCGGATGTTGACTTGTGTATAAACGACCTCAGATTTGAATTTTGATTGTTCAATTAGCTTCATTAGGTGATTTAGGACTTAGGAGTCTGTCCGTAAGGTGATTTGGAGGTCCGTAGAGAATTAGGCTTGAATTGGCGGAAGTTGGAAATTTGGAGATTTTGGTCGGCAGTGGAAATTTTGATATCGGAGTCGGAATAGATTTATGGAAGTTGGAGTAGGTTCGGGGTGTCATTTTGATGTGTGTGTAAAATTTGAGGTCAATGGAACGTGGTTTGATAGGTTTCGACATCGTTTGCAAAATTCGGAAGTTTAGAAGTTCTTAGGCTTGAATTCGGGTGTAATTTGGTGTTTTGATGTTGTTTTGAGTGATTTGAGAGTTCGACTAAGTTCGTATGGGGTCATATGACCTGTTGGTGTGTTTGGTTGAGGTCCCAAGGGCCTCGGGGTGATCCCGGGTATCAGATTGTTTAGATTTGGTGAAATGCAGACTGGTGTTTTCCACACCTACGGAGTGGGAACCGCAGGTGCGAGGCCGTAGGAGTGAAGGAAGAGCCGCAAGTGCGTCTAAGGAAGACCTGGGCTCAGGCCGTATGTGCGATGAAAATCCTGCATCTGTGGTGGTCGTAGAAGCGGTTTGAGAGACGCAGGTGCGCAGTTGGATCGCAGGTGCAACTTCGGTCCCGCATCTGTGATGGCCGCAGATGCGGTCAAGTGATCACAGGAGTGGAGTCAGACTTTTTAATGAGTTTCTGCAGAAGCAGAGCGTGGTCTGTAGATGTGATTTCGCAGGTGCGGAACTAGGGCCGCAGGGTCGATTTTTCCTGGGCAGAAAGCACCAACTCGAGGTTTTGTCTTTCATTTTCAATTTTGTACTTGAGAAGCTCGGGAGAGAGGCAATTTTTTGAGGAAGTTCAAGGAAAACATTGGCGTAAGTAATTCTAAACTGTATTGGTCTTATTTCCGTGAATCTATGTCTTTGTTCATCACTTAATTAGGGATTTGAGTTGGAAATTTGGTAGTTTAGGGCTTGGGGATTAGAGAGTGAACTTTGGGTGTTTTGAGGGGAAATTGAGGTATGATTTTGGTAAATTTGGTAGGGCTAGACTCGTAAGTGAATGGGATTCCAGATTTTGTGATTTTTTTTGGATTTCAAGACGTGGGCCCAGGGTCCAGGTTCAGGTCGATTTTGGATTTTCGGTAGAATTTCATGTGTTCTTTATGGAATTTGTTCCTCTATCCTATATTGATCACCTCGTACTGTTTTTGACTAGATTAGGGGCATTTGGAGGTCGGTTCGAGAGGAAAGGGCATTCCAAAGTAGGATTTCTACGCTATTGAGGTAAGTAACAATTTTAAATCTGGTCTTGAGGGAATGACACCCGAAGTTTGGTATGATGTGATTGTTAGGAGGTGGAACACATGATAGGTGACGGGCATGTGAGTGTACACCGTGAGAGATTGTGACTTGGTCCATCCCGTGATACTGTAAAGTCTAATAGTTTTTTTCTGTGTTTATGTGTATTACTTGTCTGCTAGCAATTTGAATGCATTTCATGTTAGAAATCATGATTAGGCTACGTACCTGCTTATGATTGTTATACTCAGTGATAGTAATTCCTGTATATGTTTACCTTAGTCTCTGTTATTTCCCTGATGATACACTATAGCATTCTGATTTGAGTTGTTCCCCTTTCTTTGTTGAGGGCTGTGAGACTAGAGAGGTTCATGACTAGTGAGGCTGAGGGCCTATTTGTGAGGTTTTGTACCTTAGCACGTGAGTTGTCCGTGCGGCACGTGAGTTGTCCGTACGGATCCTGGTATGATATGGTAGCACGTGAGTTCTCCGTGCGGACCTTGATATAATATTTTAGCACATTAGTTGTCCGTGCGGAACGTGAATGGTCCGTGAAGATTATAGCGCTTGGGCTGTAGGAGCCCCTCCAGAGTCTGAATACCCCCAGTGAACGTAGGTACCTATTAAGCATGTGTATTGATGACTGAGAACCGAGTGTTGAGCTATTGAGAGCTTGAGTGGCAGTACCATATGAGGTTGCATCTGTCTCTTTTGTTGCTGCATTTAGCTGATTCATGCTACTGTTTGAACTTCTGGGAACTTCTTATATTCGCTTTTACTTGAACTTGGTAAACATGCAACTGATTTCACTTATATTACTGACATTTACTCATGTCTACTCTTAGACTTTGAAAATTATCAAAAATGAACAGTCTTGTATAGCTCGTCACTACTTCTCAGTCTGTTACTTGCTGAGTTGGTTCTATTCATACTACACCCTGCACTTCATGTGCAGATCCAGGTGTGCTTGAGTAGGGGGATAGTTGAGTTGGGCGCGATCCAGTACCGGAGACTACGAGGTAGTTGTCGGCGTCCGCAGGACCCTGTTTCTCCTTCTATATTTCTTTTTGTCCTGTTTTGATACTTAGACATTGGTTGTATTAGTTCGGTTATTTAGATGCTCATGACTTGGTGACACCCTGTTGTTTGGGGCTATTTTTCCGCATTTTTATTTTATTTTGAGTTCAACTTTGGTTATGAAAACTTCTGAATATGGAAAAGTTTTAAACTACCTTTGTAACGACCAAGCCGGTCGTTCCGTGAGATTAGCCCCGTTTCCCCTGTTTCTGCTTTATCATATGTTTCTTAGCCTATTTATGTTGTGTTGGGTCGGTTGGTTTGGGTTCGGAGTGGTTGTGGTGAGAATTGAGACACTTAGTCTCTTAAATTAGCTTAATAGTGGAATGCATATTTTATGGCTCAGATAGCTTCATTAGGTGATTTGGGACTTAGGAGTGTGTTCAGAATGAAGTTTTGATATCCGGTGTAGAATTAGGCTTGAATTGGCGAAAGTTAGTTTTTGGCGATTTCCGGTCGGCAGTGGAAAATAGGCTATCGGGGTCGGAATGGGATTCTGAAAGTTGGAGCAGGTTCGCAATGTCATTTTGGATATGTGTGCAAATTTTCAGGTCAATCGGATGTGTTTTAGTTGGTTTCGGCATCATTGACGAAATTTAGAAGTTCAAAGTTCATAGACTTGAATTTGATGTAATTTTGGGGTTCTCGTGTTGTTTTTGGTGTTTCAAAGGCTCGACTAAGTTTGAATGATGCTATGGGGTATGTTGGTATGTTTGGTTGGGACCTCGAGGGTCTCGGGATTGATTTTGAATGGTTAGCGGAGGTTTGAACTTAGGAAATTGCAGCAAATAGGTGATGGTGTGGCCGCACCTGCGGATGGGGAGCCGCAGGTGCGAAGGACCTTGCGCTGGTGCGAAGATAGGCCAGGCAAGAGTAATCCGTAGGTGCGAAGCATGGGACGCACCTGCAAAATCGCAGGTGCGGAAAGTGTCTCGCAGGTGCGAAGCTTGGACTGTTAGTGGGATTTCGAAGGTGCGCACCTGGGACCGCAGGTGCGAGGAATTGTCCGTAGGTGCGAAATGGTGCCTCCGCGAATATTTTGGCATTTCCTCCATTGTTGCATGCAGATTTAGCTGGGTTGAGAGAAAATTGAAGGTGAAATTCGAAGGACTTCAGTGGAGGTAAGTTCTCGAATCATAAAACTCGTCTCTATGTTATTTTGTGCCGGATTAAGCTTGAAAATTGAGGAAATTAAAGTAGAAAAGTTGGGGAAAATGGGAGGAAGTTTGGAATTTTCTTTTGAGGAATTGAGTGGGAAATTGTGGTCCGATTTTAGTGTTCTTGGTATG
>ML408075.1:0-14120 GCA_005239525.1 Nicotiana knightiana | reverse complement strand
CGCAGACAAATTAAAACAGAGTCAAACTTTCCTCGGTTTGGGATTTCAATAAATAAATGGTGTTCCGGAACGCCGTAAAAAATTCGGGTGGCGACTCTGAAAACTAAGATAAATCCCAAACCTGAATAATGTCACTTTAATTGGAAAAACTCCCATATCCAACCCTGTGTCGGAAAAAGGAGGTGTGACAGTCAATAAACACGAAGCCGAAAGAATCCAGATAAGGCCGGAATACACATTGCATCAGTGCATAAAGGCTGTTGGGGCATTGGTCAGCTCGAATGGTATAACCAGAATCTCATAATGACATATCTACTCCTGAAAGCAGTCTTCGGAAGGTCTGGCCCCCGAATCTTCAACTGATGATAGTTGGAATGCAAGTCAATCTTGGAAAATACCCTGTCAGCCTGCAACTGATCAAACAAGTCATCTACACAAGGCAAGGGATACCGATTCTTCACTGTAACCCTGTTCAGCTGCCGCTAATCAATACACATACGCGTAGAACCATCATTCTTCTTTACAAATAACACCGGTGCACCCCAAGGTGACACACTAGGCCGGATGAACCCCTTATCTAGGAGTTCCTGAAGCTGCTCCTTTAATTCCTTTAGCTCCGCTGGTGCCATACGATAAGGTGGAATAGAAATAGGCTGAGTGCCTGGCACCAGGTCAATACCAAAATCAATGTCCCTGTTAGGTGGCATGCCTGACAGGTCTGCAGGAAACACGTCTGGAAAGTCACGGACCATAGGAACCGAATCAATAGCGGGAGTCTCACCACTAACATCCCTCACAAAATCCAGGTATGATAAACACCCCTTCTCAACCATACGCTGAGCCTTCAGGTAGGAAATCACCATGTTAGGCACACACTCAGAAGAACCTCTCCACTCAACCCTCGGAAATCCTGGCATAGCTAAGGTCACGGTCTTAGCGTGACAATTAAGAACAACATGACACGGAGATAACCAATCCATGCCCAATATAACATCAAAATCGACCATGCTGAGTAACAATAGGTCAACTTGGGCCTCCATAACCTTAATAGATATCACACACGATCGATACACACGGTCCACAATAATATCTCTCGGCCTTATTACATATATATTCACACCTATCCTCACATACTCGGCCCTTGGCCTCACTCAGTCATCCTCACAAGCCACTCGGGTAATTCATCTCAACTCACGGGACTCAGCCCAAATTACTTCTCAGAGTTTCAAAACCGTGTGATAATAGTGAAAATAACAACAAGTAGAAAACAAGACTGAGCTCACAATTATCTATTAGGATAGTGTAAGAATAGTATAAAAGTACCTCTGAGGGTCTAAACAGGTAGGCACAAAGGCCCCAAACATGGCTCACAACCCATAAACAAGTATAAATTTCCAAAAATACAGGATACCGTAAGATTTCAAATCATATACGCAGCTTAATAGTCGCTACGGGATGGACCAAGTCTCAATCCCTATCGTTGCACGCCTACACGCTCTTCACCTAGTATGTGTGTCACCTCATTTACCAAAACAATATCAAATACCGGGGTTTCTTACCCTCAGGTTTAGAGTTACAATCATTACTTACCTCCAAACAGCCCAAAAGCTACTTCGCGATGCGCTTGCCCCTCAAATTGGCTCCCAAATGCTCTGAATACAACCAAAATCAGATTAACATCATCAATGTACGCTAACGGAACAAAACCCAATCGAAAGATATAAATTTTAACACAATTCTCAAAATTCGGCCAAATCCGAGCCCCGGGCCCACGTCTTGGAATTCGATAAAATTTACATCACTAGAATCCTCATCCTCCCATGATTCTATACATACCAAGAACACTGAAATCAGACCATAATTGCCCACTCAAATCACCAAAGGAATTTTCCAAACTTTCTTCCCATTTTTCCCAACTTTCCTACTTTAGTTCCTCAAATTGCATGGTGAAATTCAAGACAAATTCATGAAATTGAACCAAAAATGATTTAAAAACACTTACCACAAGAACCCCACTAAAAAGCTCATCCAAACTCTCCTTCACCCGAGCTCTCAAATGGCAAAATGAGTTATGGCCAAGAACCCCCGAAATTAGAACTTAAACTGTCTGCCCAGACTTTTACTCTGTGTGATCGCGGAAGAAGGCAAGACATCACGAATAACAAAACGCTGCCCAACTAAATTAACCCTATGCGATCGCAGAAACACCTATGCGATTGCGAAGAACCACTTCTCACAACTATGCTGTAACGACCCGACCGGTCGTTTTGAGCTCTAGCGCGTCATTCATCGCTTTAAAGTCGTGAGCAGCTTCGTTTCAGGTACTATGACCCGTGGACGTAGTCGGAATTGAATTATAGGAAGTTTAGAATTGATTTGAAAAGAAAATTCTCATTTCAGAAGCCTTAAGCTGGAGAAATCAGCTAAGATTGGAATTTTGAGTAAACGACCTCCGAATCAGGATTTGAAGGTTCTAGCAGGTTCGTATGATGATTTCGTACTTGGATGTATGTCCGGCTCGGGGTTTGGATAATCCGAAAGCGCTTCGGCGTATATTGTGGAAGTTAGCATATTAGAAGGATTTCATGAATTTGGGCTTAAAGTGCATATCAGTGAGGGTGATGTCCGTTTGGGATTCCGAGTCTGGGAATAGCTCCTTATGCTGATTTTAGAATTAGGAGCGCGATCGAAGGTGCATTTGGATGTCCGTAGGTCATTTTGGGGTCATTTGGCTAAAGATAGAAATTTGAAGGGTTTTGAAGAATTCGACCGAAAGTGGGAACTTTGATATCGTGGCTGGAATGTGATTCCGGAAGTTGGAGCAGGTCCGTAATGCTGAATATGACTTGTGTGCAAAATTTGGGGTCAATCGAAGGAGATTTGACGGGTTTCGGCATAGAATGTGGAAGTTTGAAATTTCAAGTTCTTAAAGATTTGGATTGGAGAGTGATTCATCGTTTCAATGTTGTTTGATGTGATTCTAGGCTTCGAGAAAGTCCGTGTTATGTTTTGGGATAGGTTGGTATGATTGGACGGGACCCCGGGGGCCTCAAGTGGATTCCGGGTGGTTAACGGATCAAAGTTGAAGTTGGAAAAAGGGTTGAAGCTTGTTGTCATCTGGTGTAATCGCACTTGAGAGGCTTTGACCGTAGGTGCGGCTAAGGGCGTCGCAGGTGCGGCTAAGGGCGTCGCAGGTTCGAGATTGGGGCTGGAGCTGAGGAGGTCGCAGGTGCGGAAGATTGGTCACACATGCGGAATCGCAGGTGCGAAGAGGGGATCGCAGGAGCGGGAATTTGCTGTGTCAAGTCAATGCCGCACCTGCGATGGAATTTTCGCAGGTGCGGAGCCGCATGAGCAGCCATTGGATTGCATGTGCCAAAGAGGCCTGGGTAGAATGTTTTAAAGACGGGTTTATGTCATTTATCACCCATTTTTTATTGTCATGGGCGATTTTTGGAGAGCATTTCAAGGGGGATTCTCGTCAGGCATCAAGGTAAGTAAACTCCTTTAGTTTGTTAGATGAATACAAGATTATATGCGTGGATTAGGCATGGAAATTGGTAGGAATTTGTGAAATTTTTGAAGAACCTAGAAAATGTAAATTTGGAATTTAGCCACGAATTTGAGTATGGAATGTAGAGTAAATTGCATGATTGAACTAGTAGAGTTATGGGTAGCATGTATCTTCAATAATTTTGGATTTCCAGGCGCGTGGGCTCGAGGACATTTTGGTCATTTTCTGAGTGGGGTTAGGAAAGTATATAATCCGAATTTTTGGGAGTATTAGGATGAATTTTCATTACTTTGCCATTATGTGGTAGTTTCGGAGCGTTGTGCGTCCGTGGGAGTCATCGGAAGAGCTTGGAAGCCGGTGTTGGAATTTCGGAGAAAACTATTTTCTTGATAAAATAAGTATTTTACCACTTTCATGAGAAAACTATTTTCTTGATAAAATACGGATTTAATGTGTGGAAATGTGTCAGCACCCGAGTCGCATGTATGATTCGCGAGCGGGGGAAGCTTTATAATGTTCAGTATAAGTGTGTCAGCAATCGAATCACAGCTATGATTCGCGATCGAGGGAAGCTTTATGGTAATCTGGAATAAATGTGTCAGCACTCGAGTCGTAGGTATGATTCGCAAGCGGGGGAAGCTTTATAATATTCAGTATAAGTGTGTCAGCACTCGAGTCGTAGGTATGATTCGCAAGCGGGGGAAGCTTTATAATATTCAATATAAGTGTGTCAGTACTCGAATCGCAGGTATGATTCGCGATCGAGGGAAGCTTTATGGTAATTTGGTATAAATGTGTCAGCGCCCGAGTCGCAGGTATGCTTCGCAAGCGAGGGAAGCTTTACGCCTATTCAGTGATTAGATTTTCCTTCGACTCCGGCCGGTTGTCTTATCCTTGTGTGCGCATGACTATTTGGTACGTTTTATTGATATTGGACTGACATGTATTTGGGAAAAAGGAAAGTGTACTTTGTTGTTTATTCTCGGTAGTTACCTGGATTTCTGTACTTGATACATATTCGCTGCTCACTATCTTACATATCTACTGTATTTCACCATATTCTGTCATAAATTATATTGTTGGACCCTAGTGAGTATCAAATGCGACCTCTCGTCACTACCTCTCTGAGGTTAGGCAGGTGACTTACTGAGTACCCGTTATTTTTGTACCCATGCTACACTTGCTGTGCATTTTTATTGCACAGGTACTTTCATGGTGATTGGAGGATTCAGAGACTTAGGCGAGCTGCATCATCCGGAGGCGATCCGCAGCTTACGGAGTCTACCTCGCACTGTGTTTACTTTCAGTTTATATTCCCATGTCCAATTTGTATTCTGGACAGGCTTTGTGATGGTTGTATAAATTCTTAGAAATTGCTCATGTACTTGTGACACCAGGTTCTGGGGTAGGTTGGGATGTGTTGGGTTATATTTGTTATGGTATAGTATTCAAACCCTTGTTTTTAACTAACAGGTTTTTATTTGGTTGATATGTAATAAAGTGAAAGGAAATATTTTTCATAAATGTCAAAAACCGGAAAGTTATTTCAACTAATTAAGGGGTTGGCTTGCCTGACAGTGGTGTCCGACGCCATCACGACTCGTATATTTTGGGTCGTGAAAACATGGTATCAGAGCGCTAGGTTCCTGTAGGTCTCACGAGTCATGAGCAAGTCTAGTAGAGTCTTGCAGATCGGTACGGAGACATCTGTACTTATCTTCGAGAGGCTACAAGGTTGTTAGGAGTACTTCCCTTCTTGATTCTTCAACGTGCGAGTCGATTCCTTTGAGGATTATGCCTATGTTCATTCCTACTCAATCTTACGTGTGCGAAGTAGTTGCTATGGATCAGGAATTTGAGGAATGGAAATGGTGCTACGAATGTAATCCGAGATGCTTCCATGTGTAATTGGTCGTGGCTGTTGTTATGACCCTGCAAAAGGGTAATACATTATTTCAGCTAAGTAGCTGTGTTTCTGGGAGCCTTAAGGCTGTGCTCGGGTAGTGATGATGTTTGTAACTGATTGTCGCGCGGTGTCGATGTGATGATAGAACTCTTGCTCGTATGTTGCGGGAGATATGGCTTGAAGGGAGGTCTTCTCAGAGTGTGCTTTCGATATTTCAGTGCTTTTGTGTCGGAAGAGGAAGGATATTTGGGTTATGAATGGTCTCGTTGGGGTTGATAAGGTAGTAAGACTTGGCGTCTTCAAGTGAGGTGGGATATGCACATGTGACGTGTAGTCGTCGTCATTGATCAAATGAAATGTGTTAGGTTCGGCGGTGCTATGGTTTCTTTGGTTGCGTGGGATCAGAGTATCGAGAAGAAGTGTTGAAGAATGCGGTTGACAGAGATTGATCCTGAAGTTAGGCTAGGAGGTGGTTCCATTTCTAAGAGGCTAGGTGTAAGAAGCGAAAGTCGAGCAGTCGCAAACTGGGGGAGTCCCACCATCTGCCGTTGGGTCGTAGGATTGTCTTCGCATAGGGTCGCGGATTATCAGCGTGTTGGCAAGTTATTTCAGCTAAGGAAAAGGATTAAAATGGTGATTGTGCGTGGCGTTTGATGAATATGTGCAAAAGTTGGCCATGTCGGGCCAGGGTTAGGCTTTGTAAGATTCAGGATTTAGGCTTAAGGCATGGGTGAGTTGTAAGGATAGTGACTTAGTCACGTGTTTCCTTGAAAGGGGTGTTCCTGTGCTAGGAGAGCCTTGGAGTTGATTGTATTCGGGGCCAGTCTGAGTGGGTGACTCTCAATAGCGGTTCTAGTGAGTTCAAAAGTAAAGAATACGGCGTTAAGGGTTCAGGCAACAATATGATCGAGGGTCGAGATTTTGTAGAGTAATTTCTGAGAAAAAGAAGGATGGGTGGAATGGTCTATGATGTGTTTCAACATGCAGGATAGCCTCAGAGGAGTGGGAGAAACAAACTCTGGATTGTAGAAGGATTATCAGAAGGGTGAGACGGGTTGCGGGATTTGGGCAGCATAGTCTCGTGAATCAGGGTCACTCGGAATGAGTGAGGGTTGAGTTTGCTATGGGTTGAAGGAGATTGTTATTATTCCTGAGGCAATTAAAGATGATAAATAGAAGATAGATTGATTAGCCATGGTTGAAATGGCACATTTGCAGCAGTGATCGGTTCCTTTGATGTGAATTTGTTATGCATGTGGTTTGTGCCGGTGTGTGCGGGGCTTGTCAGTCGTTGTAACGGACCTCATGTGGGAGCATTTAGTGCTATGTTCGGTTAGGTGTAGGCGAACCCCGGAAGCGTTATGGTGGTATAGACTACTACTTAAGGATTTGCATGATTGGGTGATAATGGGAATTCACTCGTGTGTTGAGATGGTACTCTTGAATTGAGTCAAGTAAAAAGTTTCTATATGATGAAGTGTTCACCCTATTGGTGGTTCGGAAGTTATGATGGAATTCTTGCACTACCTCATGTTGGTATGTTAGGTGCGGGAAGCAGTATGTAACTGGGAGTAAGAATCGAGATTGAGGTTCGATGTTTATAAGGATGTCATGAGCTCGGAAGAGCAAGACAAAGTGATTTGAAAGTTCAGAGTAAGCTGGTGTTATTTTTCAGTGTCACCTGAGATTGATATTCGGTGGAAGAGGCTTTGTACCCTGGTCATGGGTTCTTAATGTGTTTTGCGGCCTTAGTGTGGTCGGTATTATGGATGGGCAGACTTGTTTCCTTGTGTGGAAGGTCGTGGAAGTATGACCGCGAAAAGATTGTATAAAGTGTGACAAGTAGTCACTTGATGGATTTCAGATTTGGACTGAGTATAAAGAAGTGCAATATTGCTTAATTAAGAATTTACGCCTGAAGGGCGTTCGGTTCAGTTTATTATGGATTATGGGATGTTAGTCCCGATGATGATGGTTGTTCTCGTGTATTATGAGAGAAAGTGGGTTAATGTGGACCAAGGCGAAAGCTATTAGCTTAGTTGGTGCGAGCAAGGTGGCTCGATGTTTGTGGATGGATTTAAATATGATTATGGACTTCGTGTGAGCCAGACATGTTCCTTTCAGTAGAGCGCTTTTCATGGAAAGGTATTAGAACAGTAGGTGTTGTTCCGTCTTCGTCAAATTCATGTGTTATTGTGATTGTGGCGTGTGAGCTGTGAAACGGATTTGATAATTTCTTATGTGTTGAGGTCCTGCGTAGTGGGGATGTTATGTGAGCAGGATAGCTCTTGAGATCCAGAGTGTATATATATGTCACACCTCAGTTGTGCTTGAGTTTTGTTGCATACGGCTCTATCAGTCTCTCCAGGATGGTATTATGCACTTAGCGTGCTTGTGATCGATATTCAGTAATTTTTAATAGTGAGCGATTCAGCTCCGAGGATATTTCCTTATGTGAGTTTTATGATGGGATCGGGTGGCACGCCACCACAGGTATGTTATTTGGATCGGGTTGCACGTCGCAACAATGTGATGATGCGAAGGTTTAATATGTATTTGTTTTCTTGTGTTTTATTTTTTCTGGTAAGAATTCATATTAGTTGCGTGAGATGAATAGTTCCGTCTTGACTTGTTTCTTATTATCATGTTCGAGTTATGGCCTATTGGCCCGATGTGGTATCATGTGAGGCTATTGGTCATGTTGGGGTGGTTTGTTGTATGAGCAGTTCGTACTAGGTGAGACGAGATAATCGGATCAGGGATTAGTGCGATGAGGTTATGTGAAGTGTATATTAAATAGCAAATACCATTATTCAGGTTCATAATGAAGTGATGATTCTAGTAAATATTAGGTATTCAAGGATTTGTAAACTCTGCAGTTGAGTATGAATTTTTGCACATTTCCTCCGTTGTGGTGGTATCGTCAACATTATAGCAGGGTGTAGGTATATTTATTATGAGGTGCATTGGGAGCATCAGATTTGTGGACCTTGGCTATTAAGGTTCAGGGAGCGTCATTGTGGTCAGATGATGAGTATGCGGTGCATGGTACCGATTCAGCAAGGGTATGAATTTATGATCTGGTATATCGTATGCTAGTTGATGCAGTGCTTATATATTGGAAGTAGGCCTGGCTAGAGAAAATTCCAGGTGTTTGAATGAATTCTGAGCTTATTATATGGAATAAAGAAGAAATCTCCAAATTTGATCAAGCTATTGTGCTTGACTAGGTTGTGGTAGCACGGGCAGGTGCTCCAAATATTAAATGGTAATTTCAGATAACTCCAGAGCAGTTCTTGGCACGTTCGAGGACGAACGTCGGTTTAAGTGGGAGAGAATGTAACGATCCGACCGGTCGTTTTGAGCTCTAGCGCGTCGTTTAGCGGTTTGAAGTCGTGAGCAGCTTCGTTTCAGGTATTATGACCCGTGGGCGTAGTCGGAATTGAATTCCAGGCAGTTTAGAATTGATTTGGAAAGAAAATTCACATTTCAGAAGCCTTAAGTTGGAGAAATCAACTAAGATTGGAATTTTGAGTAAACGACCTTCGAATCAGGATTTGAAGGTTCCAGCAGGTTCATATGATGATTTTGGACTTGGATGTATGTCTTACTCGAGGTTTGGATAACACGGGAGCGCTTCGGCGTATATTGTGGAAGTTAGCAATTTAGAAGGATTTCATGAATTTGGGCTTGAAGTGCATATCAGTGAGGGTGATGTCCGTTTGTGATTCCGAGTCTGGGAATAGCTCCGTATGGTGATTCTGGAATTGGGAGCGTGATCGGAGGTGCATTTGGATGTCCGTAGGTCATTTTGGGGTCATTTGGCTAAAGATAGAAGAATTCGAGCGGAAGTGGGAATTTTGATATCATGGTCGGAATGCGATTTCGGAAGTTGGAGCAGGTCCGTAATGTTGAATATGACTTGCGTGCAAAATTTGGGGTCAATCCGAGGTGATTTGACGGGTTTTGGCATCGAATGTGGAAGTTTGGAATTTCAAGTTCTTAAATATTTGGATTGGAGAGCGATTCGTCGTTTTAATGTTGTTTGATGTGATTTGAGGCTTCGAGCAAGTCCGTGTTATGTTTTTGGATATTTTGGTATGATTGGACGGGGCCCCGGGTGCCTCGGGTGGATTAGGGGTGGTTAACCGATCAAAGTTGAAGTTGGAAAAAGGGCTGAAGCTTGTTGTCATCTGGTGTAATCGCACCTGCGAGGCTTTGACCGCAGGTGCGGCTAAGGGCATCACAGGTTCGAGATTGGGGCTAGAGCTGAGGAGGCAGCAGGTGGGGAAGATTGGTCGCACCTGTGGAATCGCAGGTACGAAGAGGGGATCGCAGGAGCGGGAATTTGCCGGGTCAAGTCAGAGCTGCACCTGCGATGGAATTTCCGTAGGTGCGGAGCCGCAAGAGCGGCCATTGGATCGCAGGTGCGAAAGAGGCCTGGGCAGAATGTTTTAAAGACGGGTTTATGTCATTTCTCACCCATTTTTCATTGTCTTGGGCGATTTTCGGAGAGCATTTCAAGAGGGATTCTCGTCAGGCATCAAGGTAAGTAAACTCCTTCAGTTTGTTAGATGAATACAAGATTATATGCGTGGATTAGGCATGGAAATTGGTAGGAATTTGTGAAATTTGAAGAACCTAGAAAATGTAAATTTGGAATTTAGCCAAGAATTTGAGTATGGAATGTAGAGTAAATTGCATGATTGAACTAGTAGAGTTATGGGTATCATGTATCTTAGTTAATTTCGGATTTCCAGGCGCGTGGGCTCGAGGGCATTTTGGTCATTTTTCCGAGCGAGGTTAGGAAAGTATATAATCCGAATTTGTTGTGAGTATTAGGATGAATTTTCATTGCTTTGCCATTATGTGGTAGTTTCGGAGCGTTGTGCGTCCGTGGGAGTCATCAGAAGGGCTTGGAAGCCGGTGTTGGAATTTCGGAGCGAGGTAAGTCTCCTTTCTAACTTCGTGAGGGGGAATCGTCCCCCTAGGTGAATTAATTCAATACATGCTATTATCTTCGGGGGCTACGTACGCACGAGGTAACGGGAGTCTGTGTGTAACTACTATTATGTCATGTCCGGGTAGTCGAAGACCCACTAGCATGCCTTACGTGTTACACCTGTAATCCTGCCTGTAATATTAAACTTCTAATATAATCGAAGACGTAATTGAATATCTAAAAGAAAACTAGAGTTCATCTTGTTAATCTTCTAAAAAGAGAATTTATCTCTCTATGGATATTTGTGTACCTGGACTAGGTTGTATCGTGGAATGTCATTAAACTTGACAAATGAGTTTCAAAAACAAATGATTTCAAAATCTATATTATATGTTTCTTATAATAAGGATTTTACCACTTTCCTGAGAAAACTATTTTCTTGATAAAATACGGATTTAATGTGTGGAAATGTGTCAGCACCAGAGTCGCAGGTATGATTCGCGAGCGGGGGAAGCTTTATAATATTCAGTATAAGTGTGTCTGCACTCGAATCGCAGCTATGATTCACGATCGAGGGAAGCTTTATGGTAATTTGGTATAAATGTGTCAGCACCTGAGTCCCAGGTATGATTCGCGAGCGGGGGAAGCTTTATAATATTCAGTATAAGTGTGTCAGCAATTGAATCGCAGGTATGATTCACGATCGAGGGAAGATTTATGGTAATTTGGTATAAATGTGTCAGCACCCGAGTCGCAGGTATGATTCGCAAGCGGGGGAAGCTTTATAATATTCTGTATAAGTGTGTCAGCACTTGAATTGCAGGTATGATTCGCGATCGAGGGAAGCTTCATGGTAATTTGGTATAAATGTGTCAGCACCCGAGTCGCAGGTATGATTCGCGAGCGAGGGAAGCTTTACACCTATTCAGTTATTAGATATTCCTTTGACTCTAGCCGGTTGTCTTATCCTTGTGTGCACATAACTATTTGGTACAATTTTATTGATATTGGCCTGACATGTATTTGGGAAAAAGGTAAGTGTACTTTGTTGTTTATTCTCGGTATTTACCTGGATTTCTATACTTGATATGTATTCGCTGCTCACTGTCTTACATATCTACTGTATTTCACCATATTCTGTCATAAATTATATTGTTGGACCCTAGGTAGTGTCAAATGCCACATCTCGTCACTCTATGAGGTTAGGCGGGGGACTTACTTAGTACCCGTTGTTTTTGTACTCATGCTACACTTGCTGTGCATTTTTATTGCACAGGTACTTTCATGGCGATTAGAGGATTCAGAGACTTAGGCGAGCTGCATCATCCGGAGGTGATCCGTAGCTGACAAGGTCTCCCTCGCACTGTGTTTACTTTCAGTTTATATTCCCATGTCCAATTTGTATTCCTGACAGGCTTTGTGATGGTTGTATAAATTCTTAGAAATTTCTCATGTACTTGTGACACCAGGTTCTGGGGTAGGTTGGGATGTGTTGGGTTATATTTGTTATGGTGTAGTATTCAAACCCTTGTTTTTAACTAACAGGTTTTTATTTGGTTGATATGTAATAAAGTGAAAGGAAATATTTTTCATAAATGTCAAAAATCGGAAAGTTATTTCAACTAATTAAGGGGTTGGCTTGCCTGACAGTGGCATCCAGCGCCATCACGACTCGTAGATTTTGGGTCATAACAACATGGTATCAGAGCGCTAGGTTCCCGTAGGTATCACGAGTCATGAGCAAGTCTAGTAGAGTCTTGAGGATTGGTACGGAGACGTCTGTACTTATCTTTGAGAGGCTACATGGTTGTTAGGAGTACTTCCCTTCTTGATTCTTCAACGTGCGAGTCGATTCCTTTGAGGCTTATGCCTATGTTCATTCCTACTCAATCTTACGCGTCGCGAAGCACTTACTATGGATTAGGAATTTGAGGAATGGAAATGGTGCTACGAATGTAACCCGAGATGCTTCCATGTGTACTTGGTCGTGGCTGTTGTTATGACTTTGCAAAAAGTCAATATATTATTTCAGCTCAGTAACTGTGTTTCTGGGAGCCTTAAGGTTGTGCTCGAGTAGTGATGATGTTTGCAATTGATTGTCGCGCGGTGTCGATGTGATGATAGAACATTTACCCGTATGTTACGAGAGATGAATGGTTTGAAGGGAGGTCTTCTCAGAGTGTGCTTTCGAGATTTTTGTGCTTTTGTGTCGGTAGAGGAAGGGCATTTGGGTTATGAATGATCCGGTTGGGGTTGATAAGGTAGTAAGACTTGGCGTCTTCAAGTGAGGTGTATATGCACCTATGACGTGTAGTCGTCGTCATTGATCGGATGGAATGTGTTAGGTTCGGCGGTGCTATGGTTCCTTCGGTTGCGTGGGGTCAGAGTATCGAGAAGAAGTGTTGAAGAATGCAGTTGGCAGAGATTGATCCTGAAGTGAGGCTAGGCGGTGGTTCCATTCCTAAGAGGTCAGGTGTAAGAAGTGGAAGTCGAGCAGTCGCAAAGTGGGGGATCTCACAATCTTCCGTTGGGTCGTAGTGTTATCTTCGCATAGGGTCGCGGATTGTCGGCGTGTTGGCAAGTTATTTCAGCTAAGAGAAAGGAATAAAATGGTGATTGTGCGTGGGGTTTGATGAATTTGTGCAAAAGTTCGCCTTGTTAGGTCAGGTTTAGGCTTTGGAAGATTCAGGATTTGGGCTTAAGGTATGGGCGAGTTGTAAGGATAGTGACTCAGTCACGTGTTTCCTTGAAACGGGTGTTCCTGTGCTAGGAGAGCCTTAGAGTAGATTGTATTCGGGGCCAGTCAGAGTGGGTGATTCTCAATAGCGGTTCTAGTGAGTTCAAAAGTTAAGAATGCAGCGTTAAGGGTTCAGGCAACAGTATGATCGAGGGTCAAGCTTTTGCAGTGTATTTTCTGAGAAAAAGAAGGATGGGTGGAATGTTCTATGATGTGTTTCAACATGCAGGATAGCATCAGAGGAGTGAGAAAAATAAATTCCGGATTGTAGAAGGATTATTAGAAGGGTATGAGACGGGTTGCGGGATTTGGGTAGCATAGTCTCGTGAATCAAGGTCACTCGGGATGAGTGAGGGTTGAGTTTGCTATGGGTTGAAGGAAGTTGTTATTATTCTTGAGGAAATTGAAGATGATAAAAAGAAGATAGATTGATTAGCCATGGTTGAAATGGCACATTTGCGGCAGTGATCGGTTCCTTTGATTTGAATTAGTTATGCATGTGGTTTGTGACGGTGTGTGCGGGGCTTGTCGGCCGTCGTAACGGATCTCATGTGGGAGCATTTGAGTGATATGGTCGGTTAGGTGTAGGCGGACCCTGGAAGGNAAAAAGTTTCTATATGATGAAGTGTTCACCCTATTGGTGGTTCGGAAGTTATGATGGAATTCTTGCGCTACCTCATGTTGGTATGTTAGGTGCGGGAAGCAGTATGTAACTGGGAGTAAGAATCGAGATTAAGGTCCGATGTTTATAAGGATGTCATGAGCTCGGAAGAGCAAGACAAAGTGATTTGAAAGTTCAGAGTAAGCTGGTGTTATTTTCAATGTCACCTGAGATTGATATTCGGTGAAAGAGGCTTTGTACCCTGGTCATGGGTTCTTAATGTGTTTTGCGGCCTTTGTGTGATTGGTATTATGGATGGGCAGACTTGTTGCCTTGTGTGGAAGGTCGTGGAAGCACGACCGTGAAAAGATTGTATAAAGTGTGACATGTAGTCACTTGATGGATTTCAGATTTGGACTG
>ML408074.1:0-39263 GCA_005239525.1 Nicotiana knightiana | reverse complement strand
AATTGATTTATTGTGATTTTTATAGGACGGTATGACGAGTAAAAATCACATGCTCACAGTCATGAATGAAAATTCTAGTTCTTCTGCTTACTTGATTGACTCTTTTAATTTATGGCATGCTAGATTAGGACAAGTGAGTTTATCTTATATTAAGAAAATGGTTTTTGAAGGTCTCATTTCAAATAATTATTCAAATATTGATTAGTGTGAAGTTAGTGCTGAAGCTAAACAAATTAAGAAATCACGTGCTTCTGTATTTAGAGAATCTGAATTGTTAAGTTTAATACATACTGATTTAGGAGACTTGAAACAATCTATGACCAGAGGAGGGAAAAATATTATGTGACATTTATAGACGACTTTTCTAGATATACAAAAGTTTATTTGTTGAGAAATAAAGATGAAGCTTTTGAAATTTTTAATTTATAAATCTGAAGTAGAAAATAAATTGGATAAGAAAATCAAAAGAGTTAGATCCGATAGAGGTGGTGAATTTATTTTGTTGAATAATTATTGTGAGAAAGAAGGCATAATTCATGAGATAACACCTCAATATTCTCTACAATCAAATGGTGTAGCGGAAAGGAAAAATAGGACATTAAAGGAAATGATTAATAGCATACTTGTTATTTCTGCTGCCCCGTATAATCTTTGGGGTGAAGCCATTTTACCTGCTTGTCATTTACAAAATAGGATTCCCTATAAGAAAATGGGTAAAATGCCTTATGAGTTGTGGAAATTCTATCCCCTTTACTTGAAATATTTGAAAGTGTGGGGGTGCCTTGCTAAAGTTATTTTATCGGTCCTAAGAAAAGAAAAGGAGGATCTAAAACATATGATTGTATGTTTATTGGGTATGCTGAAAGTAGTGCACCATATAGATTTTTAGTAGTCAAAAGTGATGTTCTTGAATACAATACTAATGTTGAAACAAAAAATGCTTAATTTTTTGAAAATATTTTTCCCTTTAAAATTTGAGAATATTTCTGATGTTCCTATTATTCCAAGTGATAACATTACTCATGTTCCTATTATTCAAAATAATTTTGAAAGTGAGAAATTAAGAAGAAGCAAAAGACCAAGGAAAGAAAAATCTTTTGTAATGATTTTTATATTTATCTTGTGGATAATGATCATGTGACATATTCGGATGTCTGATGCCTCATTTGGGCAGAAGCTATTGATGTAGAAATAAATTTAATTTTGTAAAATAAAACTTGAATTTTAGTTGATTTACCTCCAGGAGTGTCACACCTCCTTTTTCCCGAGGGGGATAGGGGAGTTTTTCCAATTGAAGTGACATTAATCAAAATAGGATTATTTATTTATTCAGAGTCGCCACTTGAAATAATTTATGCTGTCCCAAGTCCCTAGTTTATTCAAATCGAGGAAAATTGACTCTTATTTATGGTTTGCGAACACAGAATACCGAGTAAGGAATTCTGTTAACCCAGGAGAAGGTGTGAGGCACTCCTCAGTTTCATGGTTTTAGCACGGTCGCTCAACTATCAATAATTGGCCTAATTATCTGATTTAATACATGTTTTAAACCTATTGTGTATTTTTACCTTTTAGCCCCTTTTAGTATCTATTAACCGTTTTTGGCATTTATGGGGTTTATTTGTATCACGACCCAAAATCCCAACATAGGTCGTGATGGCGCCCAACACCGGAGTCAGGCAAGCCAACAATTGTTTACTTGTGAGATTATCCTTATTTGACATATCAACCCCCACACTTACCAAATTTTAAGCTTAGATCATTTAAGTAAAAGCGGATTTAACTAACATAAGATACAGCCACAAGGATCATGAACAAATATATACAGACCCAAAATATAGAGTCTACTATGTGTGTGCCAGGAACTAGTGTCACAAGTCTACAGGCGAACTAGTAGAATATACAAAAGATGATACAAATTGTTCTACTGTCTGAAAGAAGTAGACAGAAATAAACAAAAGATAACTCCATAGTGCTGCTGAGAATCGCCAGGAGGTATCTCACCGTGGAGTCAGGTCCAGAATATAACCCCAGGGTCAAGCTCCGGTCGGATAACCAGATGCACCAGCCTCAAAACCTGTACAATTAAGTACAGAAACGTAGTATGAGTACATAAACAGATATGTACCCAGTGAGTATCCCGCCGAACCTCAAAGAAGTAGTGACGAGAGGTCGACGTGATACTTACTAGGGTCAGACAATGTGGAATAAGTACAGGCTAACCAGAAATAGCAGTAATGAACAGTAATAATGAAATGAGCATCAAATAATAGAGTACCCTCGCACCATCCTTTTCCATGGAATACAAGTTATTTAACCTTCTTTATTTTCATGAAATCAACAGTTACAGTTACAGGGATTCTCACAAATTACCAAACATATAACATGCTATAAACATACGGTCATTACGACGTGAAAAGTAAATGCGCACTGCTGAGGGTCGAACAACCCGAACCATAGATACATCTATCTGCCCCGCTCGCGAATCGAACATGCGACACGGTTAATAGAATACCAAGACCAACCCCGCTCGCGAATCATCCATGCGACTCGGGGTCCCATATAAATTCATGATTAGCATGATATTTCCAGATAATTTAGCAGGGAACATACTAACAGTGTGAGAATTTTAGAAATATCAACTTCAAGCATAACCCTTTAGACCTTCACATGTGAGATTCGAGGATATTATACTACTTAATCCATATACAAGATCACAGGTACAACACATAAAGCATGTTTGTGAGTCCTAAACTACCCAATAAGGTATAATAGTAGCTACGCACGGACTCTCGTCACTTCGTGCGTGCGCATCCCCAGCAAATAAGGACAAAACCACCATTTATAATCACCTATGGGGACAATTCCCTCTTACAAGGTTAGAAAGGAGACTCACCTCGTATTGAATTTACTCCCCGGACCAAGAACGCGCCCGAAACTCCGAACTCTACACCCGAGGAATCAAAACTAGCCAAATGTTATACAAATACATTAATTTATGCTCAAAGTATGGAAATTCTCCTACTCACTTAGTAAATTCACCATTCTTGAAGAAATTCTAAAATCCAACCCCGTGCCCGCATGCTCGGATTCTAAAAATTCTAGAAGGGAATACTCACCCATAGCCTAAGGATCATTAATATACGATTTTTACTTGATTTCATAGCTAATTCACGGGTAAATTCTCAAATTATCGAAAGCCCTAGGTTACTACCCAATTCTTGATTTTTCACTAATTAGGAGATTAAATTCAACTAGGAATTCATGCATTAAGAAGTCTTGAGATGAAATTTACTTACCTTCTAGGGGTTGGGTCGGGGAGTCATTTTCCCAAGCTCTCAAAGTGTTTAATGGAGGAAAGAGTGAAGAAAACAATGAAGAATCCCGTATTTAAGAAACACACTGTCTGACAGTGTTTCCGCAACTGCGGCTCGAGGACCGCACCTACGGAAATGAACGAAGAAGCCTGGGCCCGCACCTGCGGAGGGGAGACCGCACCTGCGGCTCCGCTCCTGCGGAACTTTATCCGCACCTGCAAGAAATGGACTGCCCGCTGGGGGTCGCACCTGCGACTGGGCAACCGCACCTGCGGATCACACCAGAACAGGTGCACCAACACCTATTTCAGCTGGTTTTTGACCTCGTGTGGTGTCCGGGAGGCACCTGGGCCCACCTGAGCCCCCGTTCGAATATACCAACAAGTCCCAAATCATAATACGGACTCGGGAGCCTTCGGAACAGCCAAAAAAATGCTAAAACTCAAAATCAAACCTCAAAACCCCTAAAACCAAACTTAGGAACTTTAAGTTTTCTTAACTTCGCTAACAATGCACCGAACCGACCTATACTACTCGGAATGACACCAAATTTTGCAGGCAAGTCATAAATGACATAATAGAGCTATTCCCGATCTCAGAATTCTGTTCGGACCTCGATAACACAAAAACACGTCCCAAACCACAATAGAAACTTAAGGAACTTCTTATTTCAATATTGGGCGCTGAAATGCTCCCGGGTCATCAGAAACCCATTCCGAACATACGCCCAGGTCCGAAATCATCATACGAAGCTACTGGAACCGTCGAAACTCGATTCCGAGGTTGTTTACTAAAAATATTGACCGAAGTCAAATTTAGCCTTAAAGGCCAACCTTAAGGAACCAAGTGTTCCAATAGCACTCTAAACACTTCCGAATCCCGAACCACTAGTCCCCGCAAGTCATAAATCATAATAAGCCACTATGGGAAGTTTCATTTAGGGGAACGGGGTCCGATAATGCAATACGACCGGTCGGGTCGTTACATTCTCCACCTCTTAAACAAACGTTCATCCTCGAAAGGGTCTAGAATCATATCTGAAGTGCTGAATAAGAGTGGATATCTTCTCCGCATGTCCTCCTCAAACTCCCAGGTTACCTCATCGACTGGTTGGCCCTTCCACTGGACTTTTACGGTAGAAACTCTCTTGGATCTCATCTGGGTATCCTACCTGTCAATAATATCAACTGGCTCCTCCTCGTAGCCCAACTTCTCATCCAACTGAATAGGCTGAAATCAACCATGTGAGAGAAGTCGGCGTGGCACCTTCGGAGCATGGATACATGAAAAATCGAATGAACTCATGATAAACTGGGAGATAAGGCTAGCTCATAAGCAACCACCCCAACTCGCCTCAACACCTCAAAGGGACCTATAAACCTCGGGCTCAGCTTACCCTTCTTCCCAAATCTCATAATACCCTTCATCGGCGAGACCTTCCNGAACTCCTGATAAACTGGGAGGTAAATCTAGCTCACAAGAAACCTCCCCAACACGCTTCAACACCTCGAAGGGACCTATAAACCTTGGGCTCAGCTTGCCCTTCTTCCCGAACATCATAATACCCTTCATTGGCGAGACTTTCAACATGACCTTATCCCCCTCCATAAATGATACATCACGCGCTTTCTGATATGCGTAACTCTTCTGTCTGGACTGTGTTGTGCGGAGCCTCTCCTGAATCAACTTCACCCTCTCCAAAGCATCCCTCACCAGGTCGGTGCCATATAACTTAGCCTCGCCAGGCTCAAACCACCCGATATGGGAACGACATCGCCGACCGTAAAAAGCCTCAAATGGTGCCATCTCAATGCTGATCTGATAACTATTATTGTAAGCAAACTCGGCTAAAGGCAAAAACTGGTCCCACTAACCTCCGAAGTCAATCACACATGCTGTGAGCATGTCCTCCAATATCTGAATTGTACGCTCCGACTGACCATCAGTCTGAGGGTGAAATGTTGTGCTGATGTCTATCTAGGTACCCATCTCACTATGCAATGCTCTCAAGAAGTGTGAGGTGAACCGAGGACCTCGATCCGATATAATGGACACCGACACACCGTGCAACCGGACTATCTCCCGAATGTAGACCTGGGCTAACCTCTCAGAAGTATATGTAGTAGCCACTGGAATGAAATGCGCCGATTTGGTCAATCTATCCACAATGACCCAAATCGCGTCAACCTTCCGCAAAGTCCGAGGTAACCCAACCACGAAGTCCATAGTGATGCGCTCCCATTTCCACTCAGGAATGGGCATCTGCTGAAGTAGGCCTCCTGGCATCTGGTGCTCATACTTCACCTGCTAGAAATTAAGACACCTAGTCACATACTCCATAATGTCCTTCTTCATCCGCCTCCACCAGTAATGCTGCTTCAAATCACGATACATCTTCGTAGCACCAGGATGAATAGAATACCGAGAACTATGTGCCTCCTCTAGAATCCTCTCCCTCATGCCATCAATATTAGGAACACATAAGCTGCCCTAAAGTCTCAGAACACCATCCTCGCCCATAGTAACCTCCTTGGCCCTACCCTGAACCACTGTCCCCCGTAGCTCTGCCAAACATGGATCATCATACTGTTGAGCCTTAATCTCCCCCAATAACGAAGACTGAGCAACCACGTGTGCAAGAACTCGACGAGGCTCTGAAAGGTCTAATCTCACCAGGCGATTAGCCAAGGATTGAATTTCCAAGGCTAGAGGTCTCTCCTCTGCTGCAATATAAGCCAAGCTACCCATACTCTCCGCCTTCCTGCTCAAAGCATCTGCTACCACATTCGCCTTGCCCGGATGATAAAGAATGGTGATATCATAATCCTTCAACAATCCAAGCCATCTGCGCTGCCTCAAATTAATATCCCTCTGCTTGAACAAGTGTTGCAGTCTGCGGTGGTCTGTATAAACCTCACAGGACACCCCATACAAGTAGTGCCTCCAAATCTTAAGAGCATGAAAAATCGCCGCCAACTCCAAATCGTGCACAGGGTAATTCTTCTCATGAACCTTCAGCTGGCGTGAATCATAAGTAGTAACTCTCCTTTTCTGCATCAACACACATCCCAAACCAACGCGTGAAGCGTCGCAATACACTGTGTACATCCCCGAACCGGAAGGCAATACCAGAACTGGTGCTAAGGTCAATGCTGTCTTCAGCTTCTGATAGCTCGCCTCACACTCGTCAGACTATCTGAACGGGGAATTTTTCTGAGTCAGTCTAGTCAATGGAGATGCAATAGAAGAGAACCCCTCCACAAATCAGCGATAATAGCCTGCTAGGCCCAAAAAGCTCCTGATCTCTGTAGCTGAAGTAGGACGCGACCAACTCTAAACCGCCTCAACCTTCTGAGGATCAACCTTGATACCCTCTCCGGATATCACATGCCCCAAGAATGCCACGGAATCCAACCAGAACTCACATTTGGAGAACTTAGAATATAGCTTCTATTCTCGCAAAGTCTGGAGCACAACTCTCAAATGATGCTCGTGCTCCCCTAGGCTATGTGAGTAGATCAAAATGTCATCAATGAAGAAAATGACAAAGGAATCAATATACGGCCTGAACACCCTATTCACCAAGTCTATGAATGTTGCTGGGCCATTAGTCAAGCCAAAGGAAATCACCAGGAACTCATAATGGCCATATCTCGTACGAAAAGCAGTATTCGAAACATTTGAAGTTCGAATCTTCAACTGATGATATCCGGATCTCAAATCAATCTTAGAAACCACACGAGCATTCTGCAACTGGTCAAACAAATCATCGATGCACGGCAAAGGATACTTGTTCATAATGGTAACCTTGTTCAATTGGCGGTAATCAATACACATACGCATAGACCCATCCTTCTTCTTCACAAATAAAACTGGAGCACCCCCACGATGATACACTCGGTCTGATGAACCCCTTAGCTAACAACTCCTCAAGCTGCTCCTTCAACTCCTTCAACTCTTTCGGAGCCATACGGTACGAAGGAATGGATATAGGTTGGGTGTCTGGAGCTAAATCAATGCAGAAATCAATATCACGATCCGAAGGCATTCCCGGAAGATTCGAAGGAAATACATCAGCAAACTCTCGAACAACTAGCACTGAATCAAACGGAGACTCGGGTGGCATCCCGTACATAAGCGAGGTAGGCCAGACAACCCTTCTCGACCTTATGTCGAGCTTTCAGGGATGAAATAACCCGGCTGGCTGCACTAACAAAGGAACCTCTCCACTCCAGCCTAGGAGACTCTGGCATGGCTAAAGTAACTGTCTTGGCATGGAAATCTAGCACGACATGATAAGGAAATAGCCAATCCATGCCTAAAATAATCTCAAAATCAACCATGTCGAGCAATAAGAGATCCGCTCGAGTCTCAAACCCGCAAAATAAAATCACACAGGACCGACAAATCCGGTCTACAACCACAGAATCGCCCACGGGAGTGGACACATAAATAGGAGAACCCAAGGACTCACAAGGGACATCCAGAAAATGAGCAAATAAGACCGAAACATAGGAATAAGTGGATCCTAGATCAAATAACACCGATGCCTCTCTACCACATACTGTAATAATACCTGTGACCACGGCGTCTAAGGCCACATCATCTGATCTGGCCGGGATAGCATAGAATCTAGCTGGAGCACCGGAAGATTGAGCTCCACCAGAGTGAAAAGGAGCTGGCTGACCTCCCCCCGACTAGCCTCCACCTCTAGGACGACCCCTGCCGACCTGTCCCCCACCTCTAGGTGGCCGGACTGCTGGTGCTGGACACATAGGCTGGTAACCCTACTGCACTGCCTTGCTCCGAAACCTGGGACAAGTCCTCCAGATATGGCCGAGATCCCCACACTCGTAACATCTCACTAGAGGCACGACCTGCTTCCCTGAAGTAGAACCATGGATAACTGGGGGACGGTGAGAACCCTCTGGCATAGCACTGAAGTAAGGCCTCAGTGGAGCACCACGAGGAGGTGGTGGTGGTGGTGCTGAATATGGGGGCCTGCTGGGCTGACCCCTACCAAACTAAACTCTGCCCCTAGCTGGGGCACCTCTAAAATCCCCGGAATATCTGACTCTCTTATCCGGCTGTACCTGCTCCCTGACCCTCGACCGATAACCCTCGATCCTACGAGCAATCTCCACTACTAGTTGATAAAGAGTCCCCATCTCCACCTCCCGGGCCATGCTGACCCTAATGCCTGGATGCAACCCGACTATAAATCTCCGCACTCTCTCAGCATCGGTAGGTAATATCATGAGTGCATGGCGAGACAACTCTGAAAATCTGGCCGCATAGTTTGTCACTGACAGCTGTCCCTGCTCTAGCTGCTCAAACTGATACCGCAGCTCTTCCCTCTCAGAGGGTGGGATATATCTCTCTAGAAACATCTGAGTGAACTGCTCCCAAGTGATAGGAGGAGAATCTGCTGGCCTGCTGAGAATATAGGACTGCCACCATCTGCGAGCTCTGCCCTCTAACTGGAAAGTAGCGAAGTCCACTCCATGGGACACTAATATCCTCATGTTGTGCAGTTTGTCCCTGCACCTGTCAATGAAATCCTGGGCATCCTCGCCTCGCTCACCCCCGAATACCGGAGGGTGCAATCGAGTCCATCTGTCCAATAACTTTTGCGGATCATCGTCTGCAGCTAGTCTAGGCTCAGGTGCTGCTGCTACAGACTGGACCCCACCCACGGGCAGCGAACCCGGGGTATGATGAAGTGCTGTTGTCTGGCCTGCAGCCTGGGCAGTAGGGGTCTGGGCTCCCCCTCCTGACTGAGATGTGGCAGGATCCGCTGGAAATAAACCAGCCTGGGACATAGTATCCATAAATCTCAACATGCGGCCCATGACCTCCTGGAAGCCTGGCGCTGTCATGAAGTCCACTGGAGTAGGACCCGCTGGGGACACCTCCCCCTGCTCCCCTATAGTAGGATCCCCTGGTGGTGCAACTCGAATAGCTATGGGATGCCCCCGTCCCCTACCTCGGGCCGGTGCCCTCCCCGGCCTCTGCCAGATGTACGCGTCCTCACCATCTGTGAGAGAATAGAAGAATGAGATTTAGTAAACCATCAACTGCACGATAGATCACGAATATAAAGAGGTTTCCTAATACCCTATAGCCTCCCGAAGATAAACACAGACGTCTCTGTATCGATCCGCGAGTATCTATAAGGTTTTCCCGTGACTTGTGAGACCTACGTGAACCTAGTGCTCTGATACCATGTTGTCACGATCCAAAATCCCAACACAGGTCGTGATGGCGCCCAACACCAGAGTTAGGCAAGCCAGCAGTTGTTTACTAGTGAGATTATCCTTATTTGACATATCAACCCCACACTTACCAAATTTTAAGCTTAGATCATTTAAGTAAAATCGGATAAATTAACCAAATTAAGTAAATACAGCCACAAGGATCATGAACAAATATATACAGTCCCAAAATATAGAGTCTACTATGTGTGTGCCAGGAACTAGTGTCACAAGTCTACAGGCGAACTAGTAGAAAATAGAAAAGATGATACAACTGTTCTACTGTCTGAAAGAAGTAGGCAGAAATAAACAAAAGATAACTCCATAGTGCTGCTGAGAATCGCCAAGGGAGGCATTTCACCGTGGAGTCAGGTCCAGAATATACCCCCAGGGTCAAGCTCCGGTCGGATAACCAGATGCACCAGCCTCAAAACCTATACAATTAAGTACAGAAGCGTAGTATGAGTACATAAACATATATGTACCCAGTGAGTATCCCGCCTAACCTCGAAGAAGTAGTGACGAGAGGTCAACGTGATACTTATTAGGGTCAGACAAGGTGGAATAAGTACAACTAACCAGTAATAGCAGTAATGAATAGTAATAAGGAAATGAGCATCAAATAACAATCTCTAGTACCCTCGCACCATCCTTTTCCATGGCATACAAGCTATTTAACCTTCTTTCTTTTCATGAAATCAACAGTTACAATTACAGGGCTTCTCACAAATTACCAAACATATAACAGGCTATAAACGTACGGTCATTACGACGTGAAAAGTAAATGTGCAATGTCGAGGGTCGAACGGCCCGAACCATAGATGCATCTATCTACCCCGCTCACGAATCGAACATGAAACACGGTTAATATAATACCAAGACCACCCCTGCTCGCGAATCATACCTGCGACTCGGGTTAATATAATATTAGGGCTACCCCGCTCGCGAATCATCCATGTGACTCGGGTTCCCATATAAATTCATGATTAACAGGAGATTTCCAGATAATTTAGCAGGGAACATACTAACAGTGTGAGAATTTTAGAAATATCAACTTCAAGCATAACCCCTTAGACCTTCACATGTGAGATTCGAGGATATTATACTACTTAATCCATATACAAGATCACAGGTACAACACATAAAGCATGTTTGTGAGTCCTAAACTACCCAATAAGGTATAATAGTAGCTACGCACGGACTCTCGTCACTTCGTGCGTGCGCATCCCCAGCAAATAAGGACAAAACCACCATTTATAATCACCTATGGGGAAAATTCCCTCTTACAAGGTTATAAAGGAGACTCACCTCGTGTCAAATTTACTCCCCGGACAAAGAACGCGCCCGAAACTCCGAACTCTACATCCGAGGAATCAAAACTAGCCAAATGTTATACAAATACATTAATTTATGCTCAAAGTATGGAAATTCTCCTACTCACTTAGTAAATTCACCATTCTTGAAGAAATTCTAAAATCCAACCCCGTGCCCGCATGCTCGGATTCTAAAAATTCTAGAAGGGAATACTCACCCATAGCCTAAGGATCATTAATATACGATTTTTACTTGATTTCATAGCTAATTCACGGGTAAATTCTCAAATTATCCAAAGCCCTAGGTTACTACCCAATTCTTGACTTTTCACTAATTAGGAGATTAAGTTCAACTAGGAATTCATGCATTAAGAAGTCTTGAGATGAAATTTACTTACCTTCTAGGGGTTGGGTCGGGGAGTCATTTTCCCAAGCACTCAAAGTGTTTAATGTAGGAAAGAGTGAAGAATACCGTATTTAAGAAACAGACTGTCTGACAGTGTTTCCGCACCTACGGCACGAGGACCGCACCTGCGGTCTCGCACCAAATGGACGAGGACGCCTGGGCCCGGACTTGCGGAGGGGAGACCGCACCTGCGGCTCCGCTCCTACGGAACTTTGTCCGCAGCTGCGAGAAATGGACTGCTCGCTTGGGGTCGCACCTGCGAGGCTAGAACCGTAGGAGCGGTCCCGCACCTGCGACTGTGCAAACGCACCTGCGGATCACACCAGAACAGGTGCACCAACAACTATTTCAGCTGGTTTTTGGCCTTGTGTGGTGTCCGGGAGGCACCTGGGCCTACCCGAGCCCCCGTCTGAATATTCCAACAAGTCACAAATCATAATACGGACTCGCTCGAGCCTTCGAAATACCCAAAACAACGCTAAAACTCAAAATCACACCTCAAAATCCCTAGAACCAAACTTAGGAACTTTAAGTTTTCTTGACTTCGCTAACAACGCGCCGAACCGACCTATACTACTCGGAATGACACCAAATTCTGCAGGCAAGTCATAAATGACATAACGAAACTATTCTTAGTCTCAAAATTCCGTTCGGACCTAGATAACACAAAAACACGTCCCAAACCACAATAGAAACTTAAGGAACTTCTTATTTCAATATTAGGCACCGAAACGTTCCCGAGTTATCAGAAACCCATTCCGAACATACGCCCAGGTCTGAAATCATCATACGAAGCTACTGGAACCGTCGAAACTCGATTCTGAGGTTGTTTACTAAAACTGTTGACCGAATTCAAACTTGGCCTTAAAGGCCAACCTTAAGGAACCAAGTGTTCCTATAGCACTCTAAGCTCTTCCGAATCCCGAACCACCAGTCCCCGCAAGTCATAAATCATAATAAGCTGCTATGGGAAGTTTCATTTAGGGGAATAGGGTCCGATAACAAAAAATAACCGGTCGGGTCCTTACAATTCGAACAAGTTGCGATGTCGCGCACTCATTTGTTTTTGTACACATTGTGAATCGCACCACGTGAAACGCACCTGCGATTTACAATATGTCAATTTTATTATTATTTGAAGTTGTGGTTGAGTCACATAAAACGCACACTCGAATTGAGATTTATGTATCGTGACCATCCCACGAGAACCGTACCCGTAGTCACAATGATTTATTTAATTAACGCGCCTAAAACAAGCTACGATGTTCACAATAATTATTTTAATAAGCTAATTTGAAATTATTGTAAGACAAAAACGAGAAACATATACTCAATTTCCATGACTTCAACAATAGTGAGACAAACCAAATCAATTAGGAAACAAATCACAAAATCGATGTCATAGCCATAAAATATTCACAAAAATAGAATAGAGCATACAACTAATATAAAAAGCAGTAAATAAGAAAGTGGACCTTTATATTGATAAATAAAGCTGAAAATTGCAACTTAATCGGAATAGCAAAGCAACAATCGTTGGACTGAAATGCCAAAATCGCGAACTAGCACCTCGAATCGACACCGAAAAACTCAAAACCACTCCGAACAGTGACGCTTTTACAAATCAAATTCAGGGGAAGGGAAAACGGTTGCTGCCTTTGTCCAGATTTATAATGGGCTTATCCATTTTTGCTTCTATTAAAAATCTCAAGCTAATCGTAGAATCTGCAGCTTTGCTAAGACCTATCTTAAATGATTCGGCAGACGTTGGATGCTAATAATGAAAATGATATTGTTTCCTCTTGACTTTTTTCTTTTGAAAATGGGGGTCTGTTCTCTTTTTTGTGAATGGAGAAGATGATATCTTTTTTTTGTGTCTGCTCTTTCAAAAACAGAAGATGCTGTTTTTCTATCCTCCCTTTTTTGCGGTGTAGGGATTAAGATATAAAAGGTAGGTTAAGGTTTGGTTATAATTAGGTTTAAATATGGGTTGTAAGAATTAGCATGGGCCATTAGATTGGAGGGGAATCGATGTCTAAGATTAAATCTTGCATTTTAGTGGAGAGTTGGCTAATGGGTTGGGAAGAATGGGCCTTTGTCTTGCTGGGCCATTAAAATCCGAAAATGAGCTCACAATTTGCCCAAATTCAATTCTTTCTCATTGAACAAAATAAAGTTAAAAAAACTACCAAAATATACTAATTAATAAGAGAAGAAATATTATAAAATTATTTTTGTATTTTTAAACTTATGTTTTCGAAATTAAAATTAAAAGTTGACTGAAATCCTATTAATTCATAAGTAAATACTACTTTTAAAAGTTGTGCGGTCAAAAAAATTACGTGCTTACAGCTGCCCCTCTTTGCTTGGAAACACGAAGAGCTTTTAGGGAAAAGAATAATAAGCAACATAATTGATTTATGACCTGAAGCTTATTCAAAACGAAACAAAGATAGATAAAAGATAGTGACCGGGCTCTGGTATTTGAGCTGCCTACATATCCTTGGCTATAAAGGAATTAGGTCACGTGTAGTTCAGAAGTGAATGAAGTGATGGAGTATGTGGATAGGATGAGACAGTCAAGTGAGGTTCCGACTAGGCTCCGGTCCGTGGTCCTGTTATTACATTAAAATCAAAATCTAAAAGAATTAAACAAGCATATCAACTATGAATTACAAGATTCATATATATAAGTCTTCTGAAGCTTGATCTTGAGTCTTGAATGGTTTTTCATGCAGACTTTGATTTGAACCTTGATGTTTGCTAGTTGCATGTGCTGATTCATTCTTCCACAGCTTCTTCGGATCAAGACCAGACATGCAGTGCTCATGACTTCATCCATGTCTTGAGCAGTTCACATCTTTCATCTGCTTCTGCATTTTGGATTCACTTCTCTTTCTTTTTTTCTTTTTTTTTAATTCTGGATTGAGACTTCTTCTTTTGGTCATCTTGGATTGTCGAATCGCTTTTTTGAGGCGAGCTTCTGCTACTTCTAACTTTAATTTAATTCTTAAATGACTTCCCTCGTTCTCCAGGTGGGCGCCTGCTACTACAACAAAACAGACAAAACAAAGGAAACTTTTCTGCCCCAGTTTGCACTAGGAAGATTTGTAAGTTTTTAGCAGAACTATAAATCATCTATGCTATTGATGAAAGATGCAATGATGAGAGTAAAATTAAAGACTCGACTAGTATGTGCATCTCCTAGGGATGAAGCTTGATGACCCAAACTAGGAAGTGCATCTCCTATGGGTGAAACTTGAATGAATCAAACTAGGAAGTGCGTCTCCTAGGGGTGAAATCTCAATTTAGGAAGTGTGTCTCCTAAAAGTATATCCTGAAAGACCCAGACTAGGAAGGGCGTCTCCTAGGGATGAAACCTTTAACCTAAAATTAGAAAGTGTGCCTCCTAAAGAAATAAAATCTGAAAAACCCAAACTAGGAATTGCGTTTCCTTGATTTGAGATTGAGCTTGCGGAAAATTATAAACTAAGCTTGACAAAACTAAAAATTGACTCGATTCTCCAGGAGAGACCCCTGATTTCAAGAAAACTAAAGATTGATAACCTAAAAATCATACTAAGACGTCTATCCTACGAGAAAGTTCATCAGACTAGGTCTTCTATCTTAGGAGAAAGATTCATCAGACTAAGATTTCGATCCTATGAGAAAATTCATCAGACTAGGTTCCTTTTTTGCTATCTTAAGAGAAAGATTCATTAGACTAAGATTTCGGTCCTAAGAGAAGGTTCATCAGACTAGGTCTTCTATCTTAAGAGAAAGATTCATTAGACTAAGATTTTGATCCTAAGAGAAAGTTCATCAGACTAGGTCTTCTATCTTAGGAGAAAGATTCATCAGACTAAGATTTCGATCCTAGGAAAAATTCATCAGACTAGGTCCTTTTTTTTTGTTATCTTAGGAGAAATATTCATCAGACTAAGATTTTTATCCTAGAAGAAAGTTCATCATACTAGGTCTTCTATCTTAGGAGAAAGATTCATCAGACTAAGATTTCGATCCTAGGAAAAAATTCATCAGACTAGGTCACTTTTTTTTGTTATCTTAGGAGAAAGATTCATTAGTTTAAGATTTCTATCCTAGGAGAAAGTTCATTAGACTGGGTCTTCTATCTTAGGAGAAAGATTCATCAGACTAAGATTTCGATCCTAGGAGAAAATTCATCAGACTAGGTTCCTTTTTTTGCTATCTTAGGAGAAAGATTCATCAGACTAAGATTTCGATCCTAGGAGAAAATTCATCAGACTAGGTTCCTTTTTTTGCTATCTTAGGAGAAAGATTCATCAGAATAAGATTTCGATCCTAAGAGAAAATTCATCAGACTAGGTCTTCTATCTTAGGAGAAAGATCCATCAGACTAAGATTTCGATCCTAGGAGAAAATTCATCAGACTAGATCCCTTTTTTTGTTATCTTAGGAGAAAGATTCATCAGACTAAGATTTCTATCCTAGGAGAAAGTTCATCAGATAGGTCTTCTATTTTAGGAGAAATATTCATCAGACTAAGATTTCGATCCTAGGAGAAAATTCATCAAACTAGATCCTTTTTTTTTTGTTATCTTAGGAGAAAAATTCATCAGACTAAGACTTTTATTGGGAGGAAAATCCATCAGACTAGGACTTTTATCCTAGGAGGAAAAATGTGAAGAGTAATGACAAGATTTTATGCACACTAGCAAGACAAATAAAGGAAAAGATTTGAGAAACTTCCCATTGTTGACTCTTTTTTTAACCAACTATCCTAGCACTGCTTTGTTCCTGTTTAAAACAAAGAAAATTTTGTTAGTTTTAAAAGTGGTGGTCGGTTTGTGGCCTTGATGTCTTTGGAAGCTTGGCTTTGTGTCCATTGTCTTTTAGAAGACATTGTTGTTTCTTTCAATGGACCTTTACTTTCTGTATCAATCATGATTGTTTCAATCCCAATGCCATTGGTGTTGTGGCTCAATCAGCCTTATCTCAGAAAGAGATTTCTTTTCTTGGATAACCTTTTCTGATATCTAGAATGGCTTTTGCTTTTGGACCAATTTGTCCGTCAGAGATAATCACAATTGGTAAGTGCCTTTTTCAAGATGTGCACACTTCATAGTCCTTTTTCGGTACTACAGAGGATCCCTGATTAACCTCGAGGTAATCTTTTCTTGCTGTTGCGCCCCTTTTTCTCGTGAAATCGGGTTTTGACACGTGAAAACTCTTTTAAGGAAGGGTATTAAAAGAGAGAGTCCCCACCTAACGGATTAAGGTTCGTTAGGGCACATTTTTGCAAATAACTCTAGATTAACCAATTGCGTCACTAAAGATCGGGTAAGGGCTCAAATTACCTTGAGGAGAAGGTGTTAGGCACTCCTCGAGGTCCACAACGTTGTGTGATGATCCAAAGGGTCATTTTATGAATTTAGACTATATTCTAGGCTTATTAGCCATAAAAAGACTAATTTTTATTTCCTCGATCTGCGTGTGCAGTACGGGCGTGAAAACGGAAAGCTTTTATGTGAAAATATAAGAAATAGTAATTTATAGAGTTAAAATTTGGTTTTAGTTGACTTTGGTCAACATTTTGGATAAACGGACCCGGATTTGTGTTTCGACGATCCCGGGAGGTCCGCAGTAAAATATGGGACTTGGGCGTATGCCTGGAATTGAATTCCGAGGTCCCTAGCCTTAGAAAATAATTTTTGAAGAAAATTATTTTGCTGGTTATTACAAGAAATAAAGAAATGAAATAACATGTGAAATTGTTGGTATCGGGCCCGTATTTTGGTTCTGGATCCCAGAACAAGTTTGTTATGATATTTAAGTCCTATATGTGAAATTTGATGAGAATCAGAGTTGGTTTGACGTGATTCGGACGTCCGGTTAAAAGTTAGAAATTTGAGTGTTCTTGAGGAAATCTTGAGTTTTGAGGTTAAATTTGTAGTTTTTGATGTTATTTTGATGATTTGGTCGCATGAGCAAGTCCGTATGATATTTTTAGACTTGCGTGCATGTTTGGTTTGGAGCCCCGAGGGCTCGGGGGAGTTTCAGGTAGGCTACGGAGTGTTTAGACTTAGAAAAATTTCATCACAGCTGATATCTGGTGTGGCAGGCCTCTTGCGAGATCAGACTTCGCATTTGCGAAGTCCTGGGCCAGCCCCAGATCTCGCAAATGTGAGATTTCTGGTCGTAAATGCGAGACCTCGATATGTCGCAAATGCGACAAATTCATCGCATTTGCGATGACTGCCCAAATTCGAAGGGTTCGCAAATGCGAGATCTGCAACCAGTTAAATCAGATTTCAGATGGGTTTTTCACTTCTTTTTCAATTGTCTCAAAACCTAAACCTCCATAGGCGATTTTTCAAAGACCCAAAATTCTCCAAATCATTAGTAAGTGATCTCTAACTAATTCCTTTCATTCCTTAACAACTTATAACAAGATTTCAACCAAAAATCTAGAGTTTTCATGGTAAAAATTGGGGGTTTTGGGTAGAACTTAGGAATTCCAAAATTTGGGGATTTAGAACTCAAATTGAGGTCAAATTCCAAAATCAATTGTATATCCGAGATCAGGGGAGATTGGGTAAACGGGTTTTGGTCGAAACCTCGAGTTTAGCCCAAGCGGGCATGGGGTCGATTTTTGTATTTTGATAAGAAAATATAGGAAAACCATAGTGTTTCATTAAATTTGATTCTTTTAAGCAATAATCGATGATATTGAACCAATTGTGATTAGATTCGAGCGGGTTAGAGGCAAATTCTAAAGGAAAGGACGTGCTAGAGCAGTGATTGCTTGTGAGATTGAGGTAAGTGATTGGTTTAATCTTGACTTGAGGGAATAGGAATTCCCAACTTAAATGTTATGTGAATTTACATGTGTGTTGTGTATAGGTGAGGTGACAAGTATCTATGCACCACCAAATTATTTGTTGAACATAATCACTTCCTTATTTCCACTTTGTTTGATTCCTGGCTTAATTGTTTTATGATCATTGATGCCTCCATGTCTAATTATTTTCGTTGACTTGTTGTTAAGTATTGCTCCAAGTATTTTGGGAAGTGTTGGTTGTTCCCTTGGTTTCATTGTGATACATAAAGATTGAATTGGATGACGCTGTTTTACGATACATATATACTCCGGTTGGTTTCATTGTGAAATGATAATTGATAAAGTTCATGAGCTGTACATCTTTCTATTTATGATTGTCGAGACAAAAATATTGTGAAAGGTTTCGACCTGAATTGTGAAAATTTTTATAAATAAAGTGATGTGATTGTCTGGTTGGGAGCGGGCTGCACGCCGCAACAAGGAGTGATAAGGATGGACAGGTGGGATCGGGTTGCACGCCGCAACAGGAGAAATAAGGGTGATATATATTTAGGGAGGAGAAATAAGGGTGGACAAACGAGAGTGGGTTGCACGCCGCAACAAGGAGTGATAAGGGAGAATATTTATGTTTTATCGATTTTCAAAAATAAAGATTTGGAAAACTCCCTGTTTTATTTAAAAGGTTTTCATACTCTGATTTTACTGTGATTTAAATTGAAACTTGGAAATTTTGAGAAGGTTTGATTATAGCTAATATCTGAAAAAGTTATCCGAGTTGTTTTTATTTACTATTGCTAGTTACTGGTTATTTAGTTTATTATTATTTCTGTCTTTTTGTATTACATATATTGTTTATAGGCTATTTTATAAAATTCCCCACCGTAGCCTCGTCACTACTTCGTCAAGGTTAGGCTCGGCACTTACTCAGTTCATGGGGTTGGTTGTACTGATACTGCACTCTGCACTTCTTGTGCAGATCCAGGTACTGGCCAGTGTTATGTTAGAGACATAGCGGTGCATTTTCTCGGAGATAAGAGGTAGATCTGCTGGCGTCCGCAGACACCTGGAGTCTTCTCTACACTATTTAGTTGATGTTTTATTTCATTCAAAACGGAGATATTTTTTTCTTTCCGCCAAATACTTAAAGCATTCATTAGTAGTTCATGAATTGTGACACCATACTCTGGGTAGATATATAGTTGGTAATAGTCTGTGGTTCGTTTCATTTTATCTAATATTATTCATGAAGTCATTTATTGGAAAGCATTAGATTTATTTGTTTTATTTTAAGATTTCTATTGTGTTAACTTTTAAAGGAAATGGTTAGTAAATTTCTAACATCGGCTTGCCTAGCAAGTATTGTGTTAGGCGCCATCACGATACCGTGGGTTGGGAATTTGGGTCGTGACATGGTGGGTCCCGGCCGAACTCGAATAATATGAATTAGACTAAGAAAAGGGAAGCAATTTGGGAAAATAAAACGATTGACTGTAAACAAAGGTGGGGGGGGTCCTAAATTTTTTAGCCTAATGAATCACCCGTGCAACATAAATAATACTCCATAACTCCCTCGAGATGGAGTGTTAGTCATATCATTCAGCGAGCACAGACTATCATCTCCAGCTACCCGATTACTATCTTTAAGTTGTTTACCTAAAGCGCACTAACCAATTCTAAGTTGCACTCTATGCGTGCACTACCCGTCTCATGCCTATGGTCCAGGAGGCATTTGGACCTCTATTTCAGGGTGGTTCTAGACCTTAACTTAAGTTGCTCAAAAGGGAAAAAACTAGGCGACATGCAAAACATTTAGGACTTTCACACATAAGCAAATAAGGGATCAAGTTAGCCTCCGCATTTAGACAACAAATGCACGCCAAACTGATTATCATTGACATATTTTAATAAATTAAGGTTGAAAGATCCTATAGGCAAGATCTCTATGTGATACAGAATTAGTGGGCAGACTGTTATACACAAAAACCATTCCTTAATATGATTTCCAAAACGTACATAATTTTGCCTACATTCAGGAGATAGTCCGGTTGCACGGTGTGCCAGTGTCCATTATATCAGATCGAGGTCCTCAGTTCACCTCGCATTTCTAGAGAGCATTGCATAGTGAGATGGGCACCTAGATAGATCTCAGCACAGCATTTCACCCTCAGACTGATGACCAGTCGGAGCGTACCGTTCAGATATTGGAGGACATGCTCAGGGCATGCGTGATTGACTTCGGAGGTTAGTGGGACCAGTTCTTGCCTTTGGCCGAGTTTTCTTACAATAATAGGTACCAGTCCAGCATCAAGATGGCTCCATTTGAGGCTTTGTATGGTCGGCGATGTCGTTCCCCTATCGAGTGGTTTGAGCCTGACAAGGCTAAGTTATATGGTACCGACCTGGTGAGGGATGCTTTGGAGAGGGTGAACTTGATTCAGGAAAGGCTCCGCACAGCACATTCCAGACAGAAGAGTTACGTAGATCAGAGGGCGCATGATGTATCATTTATGGAGGGGGACAAGAAACTGTTGAAGGTCTCGCCGATGAAGGGTATTATGAGGTTTGGGAAGAAGGGTAAGCTGAGCCCGAGGTTTATAGGTCCCTTCGAGGTGTTGAGGCGAGTTAGGGAGGTTGCTTATGAGCTAGCCTTACCTCCCAGTTTATCAGGAATTCATCCGGTCTTTCATGTATCCATGCTTCGGAGGTACCACGCCGACTTCTCTCACGTGGTTGATTTCAGCACTATTCAGTTGGATAAGAGGTTGGGCTACGAGGAGGAGCCAGTTGCTATTATTGATAGACAGGGTCTCCAGTTGAGGTCCAAGAGAGTTTCTGTAGTGAAGGTCTAGTGGAGGGGCCAACCAGTCGAGGAAGCGACTTGGGAGTCCGAGGAGGTCATGCGGAGCAGATATCTGCACTTATTCAGCACTTCAGGTATGATTCTAGACCCGTTCGAGGATGAACGTTTGTTTAAGAGGTGGAGAATGTAACGACCCGACCGGTCGTTTTGCGTTATCGGACCCCGTTACCCTAAATGAAACTTCCCCTAGTGGCTTATTGTTATTTATGACTTGCGGGGGCGGGTGGTCCGGGATTCGGAAGTGTTTAGAGCAATATTGGAACACTTGGTTCCTTCAGGTTGGCCTTTAAGGCCAAGTTTGACTTTGGTCAACATTTTTAGTAAACGACCTCGGAATCGAGTTTCGACGGTTAAAGTAGCTTCCTATGATGATTTCGGACTTGTGGTTTGGGGCGTGTTTTTTGTGATATCGAGGTCCGAACGGAATTTCGAGACCGGGAATAGTTCCGTTATATCATTTATGACTTGCTTGAAAATTTTGGTATCATTCCGAGTAGTATAGGTCGGTTCGGCGCATTGTTAGTGAAGTCAAGAAAACTTAAAGTTCCTAAGTTTGGTTCTAGGGGTTTTGAGGTATGATTTTAATTTTTAGCATTGTTTTGGGTGTCCCGAAGGCTCTAGCGAGTCCGTATTATGATTTGGTACTTGTTGGTATATTTGGACGGGGCTCGGGTGGGCCCAGGTACCTCTCGGGCACCAAACGAGGCCAAAAACCAGCTAAAGTAGTTGCTAGTGCACCTGATCTGGTGTGACCGCAGGTGCGGTTGCCCAGTCGCAGGTACGAGACCGCTCCTGCGTTCCTTGCCTCACAGGTGCGGCTTCAAGTGAGGCTGCCCATTTCTCGCAGGTGCAAGCTCCTCTCCACAGATGCGATCCCAGGCCCCTTGCCCCTCTTCCGCAGGTGCGAGTCTTTTCTCGCAGGCGCGAGACCGTAGGTGCGGTCCTTGAGCCGCAGGTGCGGAACCATAGTAGGCAGAAAGTTCTTTAAAACATGGGATTATTTCATTTCACCCCATTTTCTTCCTCCATTAGAGACCTTGAAAGCTTGGGAAAGAGCTTCACGACCTAGCTACTAAAAAGGTAAGTGAATTCTACCCTAAAGTTAGTTAATGCATGAATTCCTAGTTGAATTAACTACCTAATTAGTGAAAAATTAAGTAATTGGGTAGTAACCTAGGTCTTTCGAGTATTTAGAGAATTACCCGTGAATTGGCTATGAAATCATACAAAAATCATATATTAATGATCCTTAGCTTATGGGTGAGTGTTTCCTTCAAGAATTTTTGAAATCCGAGCATGCGGGCCTGGGTTGGATTTTGGGAAATGATGAATTTGACTAAATAATAGGAGGATTCCATGCTTTGAGTATAATATGATATATTTACGTAATGTTTGGTTAACTTCGAGTCCTTTGGGTGACGAGTTCGGAGTTTCGGGCGCATTCTTGACCCGGGAAGTAGGTGCGACGCGAGGTGAGTCTCCTTTCTAACCTCGTAAGAGGGAATTGTCCCCGTAGGTGTTTTAAATGCTATGTGTGATAATTGTGGGGGCTACATACGTACAAAGTGACGAGAGTCCGTACGTAGCGGCTATTATTATTATGTCTGGGTAGTCAGGTCCACATCATGCCTCGTGTTTTACTTGAAATGAACTATATGCTTAATAAATTAAATGTTACATGCGACTTGTTTCCCTGAGATCATGGAATTTGAGAAAATTTGTAAGGAATTGTTTACTGAAAAGTAATTTAAAAAGAAATATTGTGTGTGCATGTGACCGCTTCGCAATTTACATTCCGCGAGCGGAGTGTGATTTCCCCCACTCTTATGGGAACGGGCCATACGCCACGGCAGATTGGAAGATGCACTTATGGTTCGGGCCGTTCGATCCTCGACAGTGCATAGAGAGGATTACTTTATGGAAAAGATGCACTTTTGGTTTGGGTCGTTTGATCCTCGACAGTGCATAGATGTGAGTACTTTATGGAAAGGTGCACTTATGGTTAGGGTCGTTCGACCCTCGGCAGTGCACGGACATGACTGTCTTATGACTTAGGCCGGTTGTCCTTATCCTGTATGTGCATGATTTATTTGTTACTAAATTCATGGACACTGATTTGACAGATATTTGGGGGAAGGTGAAGTAGTAATTGTTTATTTATTTCCAGTACTTCCTTGGATTTCAGTGCCTTATATATATTTGCTGCTTCACTGCCTTTACATGCCTACCGTTTTCATCATATTCTGTTAAATTATATCGTTGGACCTTAGTGAGTGTCATGTCGACATTTCGTCACTACTTCTTCGAGGTTAGGCGGGATACTCACTGGGTACATATATATTTATGTACTCATGCTACGCTTCTGTACTTAATTGGACAGGTTTTGTGGCTGGTGCATCTGGTTGTCAGAACGGAGCTTGATTCTGATTATAGACAGACCTGACTTCACGGTGAGTTGCTTTCTCCTGGCGATCTCCGGCAGCACCATGGGGTTTCTTTTGCTTATTTCCCGTCTATTTCTTTCAGACAGTGGGATTGTATATTATATCTTTTGTATATTCTGTTAGTATGCCCGTAGGACTTGTGACCCTAGTTCCTGGCACACACGTGATAGTCTTTGTGGATTATGGGTCTGTATATATATATTGGCTCACGCCTCTTCATGACCGCTTTTGATTGCAAACTAGCTAGTTATCCTTGTCGATTTATGTTTTAAGTTTTAAAAGTTGGGTATATGTTGAAATGTTTAATCTAATAAGAAAAAACCGTTAGTAAATTGAGTGTTGGCTTGCCTGACCCCGCCGTTGGGCGCCATCACGACCTAAGTTAGGATTTTGGGTCGTGACATAAAGGAAACATAAATAATACCAAAACAAAAATTATTCAGAATATTTAAAAAAATATTAGAGTGAAATCTGGGAAAACATAAGGAAAGAAAGTAATCGAACACAGAAAGGAAAGATTCACCAGAATCGGTAAGAAAAGGAGAAAGTTTCAAACCCTAATTTTTAGGAAAAGTGTGAAATCAGTGGAAAATAAAGTACAAATCGCACAAAATAAGATGAATAGAAGCGGAATAACAACAATTCAGAAGAATCAGACCTATTTTGGTCCGATTGAAAAGGTTTGAAAACCATAATTTGGGGTAGGTAAGAATCATCAACAGATATGGAAAATATTGTTACTCACAAAGAATCAATGATGAACATAGACGGAATAACCACATAAATTAGAGGTGTGAACTGATTCAGTTTGATTTTTTCAAGATTTGCTAGCCATATTAGGCAAGCAACTAAGTAAGATCACAGACGAGTGGCCAGTGGTGAGGAGAGGTAAATAAGGTAAGGGAATCCATTGTGAATTCCGTTTTGGGGCCGGATTTGGGGGGCTTTGATAGGAACGACGACTAGGGTTCATGATAGATGAGAGACGATGGGATTCCAAGGCGGTGGGGCGGTATAGAATGATTAGGGTTAGGGGTTTATGTATAGTTAAAGGGGCGGGTGTAAGGTGGACAGTTGATCTTAGAGATCAACGGTCACGATTTAAAGGGGTCCTGGGTCGGATGTTTAAATAGGTATGGGGATTGGTATAATGGTCTTGGGCCAAGGGTATTGGCTGGTGTAAGGGTGTTGGGTTAAATCCGAAAATAGGAGATTTTAGGGCTAAATTTTAAATACTCATTATTTAACAAATAAATTTAATAAATAACAAAATATCATTTATGTATGAAAATGATTAAAAATAATTACTTAACATTATAAAAATATAAAAATTATTTTTTGTGTAAATATTTATATATGCATATGGGCTATTATTGCAAAATGTGCAATTTGGACCTAAAAAGTGCAAATGTAATTATGATAAATGCACTGAAAATATTTAAAACCTCATATTGGTATAAATGATAAGTTTAGATGATTAAATCATCATCAAATAATTTGTAGGGTAATTATTAGATATTTATATAATAAAAATACAGAAATAAATTGATTTAAAGTCTTTAAAAATTATGAAAAATACTTGTATATGCTTGTAAATCAAATGATGATGCATATGCCNTATATATATATATATATATATATATATATATATATATGGAAAATATGAGGAAAAAATTGGGTATCAACACTTGCTTTACCAAGTAGGCTGACAAGAGTCTTTTTGGGGGGAACCTTTGCATGAATCCTCAAGGCATGTTGATTGTAACAACTGGGTGTGCTAGCTAAATTTACTTTGTGCAACTGAAAAGCTGGTAGCAGATTTTAAAATATTTTCTTGCTTGTTTTGATAAGCACAGACTCAGAGTGAAGGACACACTGATGCAAAGAAAGAATATTAACAAGAAATGCCCCTGTCGGGAGCAACAGAAAGGAGTTTTTTTTGTCTTTGCGGTAACTAGCCTTAATGATCGTGACATGCATTTTGGACTTAACGACATGATCTATCAAACTGATCCAATCTTTTCTTACCATTCTTATGACCTTTGAAGTCGGGCTTGTTCATGCCAATTCTTCGCAACAACTTCATGACTCACTTTCGACTATTGGTGCCCCGAGGGGTTTTCACCAACAAGTCTCTCTCATTTATTTATCTCTACTTACTGTCACCTTACAGTGCCCGTGAGGGTTTTCACTAGTAAGACTCTCTCATTTTCTCTTCTTTATTTCTTTTTCTTCTGCTTTCTTGTGTGAGCAACTTGACAATGTTCTATGTCGCGCGACAACCGTTGCTCATTGCATTCTTCTCTTAGAATTATTGAAGACATATCGGGAGGTCTTTATTTGGAAGGATTTTGGATAGGGTAGGAAAGAAGGGACATCATGAAGGATCAAAGTAGACTCAAAATAAGGGGGTTGTAGACTTACAACTCTTGGAATCGACTCTTTCAAAAGTTAAATAAAATTTTTGCCCCTGTTTCAGATACTGGGAATTTTTTGTTTTTTTTTTTAATTCTTATTTGGTTGGACCGAACCGTGTGAGGCTGCCTACGTATCCTTTTTAAAGGAATCAGGTCAAACGTAGTTCAAACATCTGACCTAACTATTTTTTCCCTTCCTTTCTTTGTCTTTTTCTCTTTTTTTCTCTTTTCTTTTTTTTTCAAAACAAGTTGCACCAGTCTTTAATTTCTAGGGGCATGGACCTTTGAATGTTCTTTCTTCTTCTCTTTTTTTTTATTTGAACTTTCTAAGAGTTGCCCCAGTTTAAACTCTTGGGGCATGGACTTTTCTTTTCATTTTTTTTTTGTACTTTTGACTCTAAACTTGATTCCAAAAGATGGTGGTCAAAGGAAATAACACAGGCTCAAAAGGGGTAACAAAGGGTATAAAGTGTTTGGGTAGCAGAAAAAGGGCCTCGTAGCCTTGAGAATGCCAATCACGTTAGCCCTTCACCATCACGACATTAATGGACATTTTGCTTTTTGGGTCTTTTTCAGTGTAAAGTTGTATGAGCAATACTTTCCACCCAGTGAATGACCCTTGTCAATTTGGGTGATTGTTTTTTGGCTTTTGTCTTGATGTAGAAGATGCATTTTTGCCACTAACTGATCCATTTCAAGTTATCTGGAATACACATTCTTTCGAAAAACACTTTCTATCTATTAGTGCTAAACAGACTTCAACCCTTCCGATCATCCTTAAGCCCAATCTTCTCAAGTGATTCAAAAGGTAGAGATCCTTAACTTCCGTGAGCATGACTGCGTTAGTTCTATGTAAACTGGGCTCACGCTTATTTTCCAATTGTTTCATGTCTCTATTCATCTTCAAAAGTGTCTTTTTCTCACTTATCCAATTCAAGACTAAATTATTTTTCTAAGATCTGGCCAAAAATTCCGCATGCATGTCATGTCACTAGAACTAGCGTAAAAAAAACTATGCACAAAATGGACACAAAATGACTGGCTGTTTTTTATTGAATAAAGGCTAGCATTGTCCGATGACACAAAAAGAAGAAGAAAAGAAGACAAAATAAGCTAACATGGCTAAAAGAGGAGTGACTTTCCAGTTGCTAAGCGACATCTAGCCACACCTTCGCACATCAACATTACTACGACATTTAACCGTTTTAATTGATTTGGATTCAACACTCAAATTTTAACAATCATCCCGAGCAGGCCATGTCCTATTGCTCAATCTGGTAAAGTCAACCCCACATTTGCCTCCATTTTTGATTTTTCACTGCCAACCTGCCTACTTTCCTTTTCGTGACCTTGGATCAACAACAATGGTGCTTGTTCCATTGGTTGAGAAGATGTTTTTATTTCAGAAAGATCTTGGATTGTTTTTATGACTTGTCATTGCAAACAAACAAACCGACCACCTTTGACTAGCTTTTATTTCAAACAACAAGCATGTTAGAATAAACGCTTTTTTTTTTCCTTTTTCTATTTTTTTTCTTTCTTTTCTCTCTTTTCTTCATTTTTTTTCTTTTTTTTTTGTTTCTGTTTTTTTTTCTTTCTTTAAAATCATTCGATCAAACCTGATGTGGGTTGCCTATGTATCATGTGGGAACATGAATCAGATCTTGCATAGTTCGGGAAGATCAGAAATAAATTAAACAACCTAACTCTTTTGTTTTTTTTTTCTTTTGGATTTTGACTTTCTTTTTAATTTAATTTTTTTTTAATTTCCAAAAGAAAGACTTATAAAGAAGAAAGATTTTTTTTTGAATTTCGAATTTTCTATTCTTTTTTTTCTTTTGGCATTTCGAAAGAAGAACTTCTAAAGAAGAAAGAAAATATTTTTGGATTTTTGGACTTTTATTTTGAATTTATGAAAGAAAGACATCTAAAGAAAATATTTTTTGAATCTTGAATTTTCTTTTCAATTTCGAAATAAAAACTTCTAAAGAATAATGAAAATATTTTTGGATTTTTAGAAGAAATTCAAAGAAAATATTTTTGGATTTTTTTAAAAAAATTAAAAATTGGGGTCTCAAAGAAAGACTTTTCTAAATAAGAAGTAAAAGAAAATATTTTTGGATGTTTGAAAATTAGGGGCTGGAACCGATGAGGTTTGCCTACGTATCTCATCCGGTGAGAATCAGACCCTCGTGGTTCTGTCGTTTTGACTGAACAGAGAAAACATGACTTTTTGAAAATATTGGCTTATTTTCTTTCTCTTTTTAAAAAAAAAAAAATTTAGCTGAGTTTCGAAATTTTTCTAATACCTACCTCTCACTCTTGTTTTTTTCCTTTTTTTTTTCTTTCCCTATTCTAGAAGCCAGTCAACATGCAAGCCGAAACAAACAGATACGCAAGTAGCACGTAAGGTGCATCAAGATGGTCTTCTAATTTGGGTACACCTGTCCTAGACGGACTCAACCCATGTGTTGAGTTCCCAAAGCCAAATGTACGTGATGCAAACAAACATACCTACTAGGGATCCGGTATGAGGCTATGTCATTCTAAGTTTGAATCCNACTAGCTTTTATTTCAAAATAACAAACATGTTAGAATAAACACTATTTTCTCTCTTTTCTGCTTTTTTTTCTTCTCTTCTCTCTTTTTTCGCTCTTTGTTTTTCTCATTTATTTTTTGTCACTCCTCTCTCTTTTTTTCGCTCTTTGGGGGCCGGAACCGATGAGGTTTGCCTACGTATCTCACATCCGGTGGGAATCAGAACCGCATAGTTCTCCCAGTTTTGACGGAACCGGGAAACTATGACTTTTGAAGACATTCACTTATATTTTTCTCTTTTTTTTCGGGAGAGTTTCAACATTTTTGAAATACCTACCTCTCACTCTTGAGTTTTTTCTTTTTTTTTTTATTTTCTTTCCCATTCTAGAAGCCAGTCAACATTTAAGCTAAAATAAACAGATACGTAAGTAGCACGTAAGATGCATCAGGATGATCCTTTTAAATTGGGTACACCTGTCCTAGAAAGACTCAACCCCGGTGTTGAGCCCGCAAAGTCAAATGCACATGATGCAAACAAACGTTCCTACTAGGGATCCGACATGAGGCTATGTTATTCTAAGTTTAAATTCTAGGGTTTATTGTTCTAGACCTGCCTTACCCGAGCGGACAACTCGAGGGGGGGGGGAGGGGGGGAGGGGGCAGTGTACCGGGAATACAGAAAATTCACCGGCTTTGCAACTTGTCTGAACCTCGTTCTAAAATTAGGATATTACTCTAATAGAAAAGAAGCCATACGAAGCGCACGCTTCCCAGAATATTTAGAAGACTCAGAGAGAAGAAAAGGTTTTCATAATAGTTTATATACAATTCACATAATATCAAAGCGGTAAAGAGCGGTATTTAGCATATTAGGCTCAAACACGTAAAAATCGGACAATCATGAAAGCCAATCATAATAGCTATTCTAAGCTCGAATTATGTACCCTGAACCAGAGATTCTATATTCTTGTCCCCAGCAAAGTCGTCAGAGCTGTCACACCTCCTTTTTCCCGAGGGAGATAGGGGAGTTTTTCCAATTGAAGTGACGTTAATCAAAAGGGGATTATTTATTTATTCAGAGTCGCCACTTGGAATAATTTATGGTGTCCTAAGTCACCGGTTTATTTTAAATCTCAAATCGAGGAAAATTGGCTCTTATTTATGGTCTGCGAACACAGAAGATCAGGTAAGGAATTCTATTAATCCTGGAGAAGGAGTGAGGCACTCCCGAATTTTGTGGTTTTAGCACGGCCGCTCAACTATAAATAATTGGCCTAATTATCTTATTTAATACATGTTTTAAACCTATTGTGTATTTTTACCTTTTATCCGCTTTTAGTATCTATTAACCGCTTTTGGCATTTATGGTTTCATTTGAACAAGTCATGATGTCACGCACTCGCTTGTTTTTGTATATATTGTGAATCGCACCACGTGAAATGCACCTACGATTTACAACATGTCAATTTTTATTATTATTTGAAGTTGTGGTTGAGTCACGTGAAATGCACACTCGATTGAGATTTATGTATCATGACTAAGCCACGAGAACTGTAGTCATAGTCATGATGATTTATTTAATTAACGCGCCTAAAACAAGCTACGATATTCACGTTAATTATTTTCCTAAGCTAATTTGAAATTTTTGTAAGACTAAAACGAGAAACCTGTACTCAATTTTCATGACTTCAACAATAGCGAGACAAACCAAATCAATTAGGAAACAAAGCACAAAATCGATGTCATAGCCATAAAACATTCACTAAAATAGAATAGAGCATACAACTAATATAAAAAGCAGTAAATAAGAAAGTGGACCTTGTCACACCTCCTTTTTCACCGGTAAGGGTGAGATAAGGGGAGTTTTTCCAATTTAAGTGACATAATCGAATTTGGAATTATTTAATTAATTTTAGAGTCGCCACTCGAAATTATTTATTTACGGTGTTCCGAGTCACCATTTATTTAAAATCCCAAATTGAGGAAATTTTGACTTCGTTTAAAGTCTGCAAAACCAGAAAAACTAGGTAAGGAATTCTGTTAACCTTGGAGAAGGTGTTAGGCACTTCCGAATTCCGTGGTTCTAGCATGGTCGCTTAATGATTTATACTTGGCCTAAATTGTTAATTACTAATTTTAATACCTATGTGCATTTACATTTTACCGCTGATAATTATTCAAAAATATTTATTTAAAGAATTATTTACGTATGCGTATACCCGTTTAGTTTTGATGTGTCATAATTCATGATATTGATTTATTTAAAAAAAATAATCAAAGTCGCGCGAACGCATACCTTGGATTTATTTAAAATTGAGGTCACGTGTAACGACCCGACCGGTCGTTTTTCATTATCGGACCCCGTTCCTCTAAATGAAACTTCTCATAGCGGCTTATTGTGATTTATGAATCGCGGGGTTGGGTGGTCCGGGATTCAGAAGTGTTTAGGGCAATATTGGAACACTTGGTTCCTTCAAGTTGGCCTTTAAGGCCAAGTTTGACTTCGGTCAACATTTTTAGTAAACGACCTCAGAATCGAGTTTCAATGGTTCCAGTAGCTTCGTATGATGATTTTGGACTTGGGCGTATGTTCGGAATGGGTTTCGGATGACCCGGGAGCGTTTCGGCGCCCAATATTGAAATAAGAGTCCCTTAAGTTCCTATTATTGTTTGGGACGTGTTTTTGTGTTATCGAGGTCCGAACGAAATTCTGAGACCCGGAATAGTTCCTTTATGTCATTTATGACTTGCCTGCAAAATTTGGTGTCATTCCGAGTAGTATAGGTCAGTTTGGCGCGTTGTTAGCTAAGTCAAGAAAACTTAAAGTTCCTAAGTTTGGTTCTAGGGATTTTGAGGTGTGATTTTGAGTTTTAGAGTTGTTGCGGGTGTTCCGAAGGCTCGAGCGAGTCCGTATTATGATTCGGACTTGTTGGTATATTTGGACGGGGGCTCGGGTGGGCCCAGGTGCCTCTCGGGCACCAAACGAGGCCAAAAAACCAGCTGAAGCAGTTGCTGGTGCACCTGATCTGGTGTGACCGCAGGTGCGGTTGCACAGTCGCAGGTGCGAGACCACTCCTGCGGTCCAGGCCTCGCAGGTGCGACCCCCAGGTGGGTTTCCTAGTTTCACAGGTGCGAGCTATTGCTCGCAGATGCGGTCGTCGAGTCGCAGGTGCGGAAACTCCTGTAGGCAGTAAGGTCTTTAAGTGCGGGATTATCCCACTTTCACTCCATTTTCTTCCACCATAGACGAGTTTGAGAGCTTGGAAAAGATCCCCACGACCCAGCCACTTTGAGGTAAGTAAATTCTACCCTAAGTTAATGCATGAATTCCTAGTTGAGTTTAACTACCTAATTAGTGAAAAATTAAGGAATTGGGAAGTAACCTAGGGCTTTTGAGAATTTAGAGAATTACCCGCGAATTGGCTATGAAATCATACAAAAATCATATATTAATGATCCTTAGGTTATGGGTGAGTATTTTCTTCAAGAATTTTTGAAATCCGAGCATGCGGGCCCGGGGTTGAATTTTGGGATTTCTTCAAGAATGATGAATTTGACTAAATAATAGGAGAATTCCATGCTTTGAGTATAATTTGATATATTTATGTAACGTTTGGTTAGCTTCGAGTCCTTTGGGTGATGAGTTCGGAGTCTCGGGCGCATTCTTGACCCGGGGAGTAGGTGTGACGCGAGGTGAGGCTCCTTTCTAACCTCGTAAGAGGGAATTGTCCTCGTAGGTGTTTTAAATGCTATGTGTGATAATTGTGGGGGATACGTACGTACAAGTGACGAGAGTCCGTACGTAGCGGCTATTATTATTATGTCCGGGTAGTTAGGTCCTCATCATGCCTTGTGTTTTACTTGAAATGAACTATATGCTTAATAAATTAAATGTTACATGTGGTTTATTTCCCTGAGATCATGGAACTTGAGAAAATATCGAAGGAACTGTTTACTAAAAAGTAATTTAAAAAGGAATCTTGTGTGTGCATGTGACCGCTTTGCAATTTATATTCTGCGAGCGGAGTGTGATTTTCCCCACTCTTATGGGAGCAGGTTGTACGCCACGACGGATTGGAAGATGCACTTATGGTTTGAGTCGTTCGATCATCGGCATTGCATAGAGATGATTACTTTATGGCAAAGATGCACTTATGGTTCGGGTCGTTCGATCCTCGGCAGTGCATAGATGTGAGTACTTTATGGTAAGGTGCACTTATGGTTCGGGCCGTTCGACCCTCGGCAGTGCACGGATACGAATATCTTATGGCTCAGGCCGGTTGTCCTTATCTTGTATGCGCATGATTTATTTGTTACTAAATTCATGGACATTGATTTGACAGATATTTGGGGGAAGGTGAAGTAGTAATTGTTTATTTATTTCCAGTACTTCCTTGGATTTCAGTGCCTTATATATATTTGCTGCTTCACTACCTTTACATGCCTACCGCTTCATCATATTCTGTTAAATTATATTGTTGGACCTTGGTGAGTGTCAAGTCGACCTCTCGTCACTACCTCTTTGAGGTTAGGCGGGATACTCACTGGGTACATATATATTTATGTATTCATGCTACGCTTCTGTACTTAATTGTACAGGTTCTGAGGCTGGTGCACCTGGTTGTCAGACCGGAGCTTGATTCTCATTATAGATGGACCTGACTTCACGGTGAGCTGCTTTCTCCTGGCGTTCTCCGGCAGCACCATGGAGTTTATTTTGCTTATTTCCCGTCTATTTCTTTCAGACAATGGGACTGTATATTATTCTTTTGTATATTCTGTTAGTATGCCCGTAGGACTTGTGACACTAGTTCCTGGAACACACGTGATAGTTATTATGGATTACGGGTCTGCATATATATATTGGCTCATGCCTCCTCATGACTGCTTTTGATTGCAAACTGTCTAATTATCATTGTCGATTTTTGTTTTAAGTTTTAAAAACTGAGTATATGTTGAAATGTTTAATTTAATAAGACAGAACCCTTAGTAAATTGAGTGTTGGCTTGCCTGACCCCACTGTTGGGCGCCATCCCGACCTAAGTTAGGATTTTGGGTCGTCACAACATGGTACCAGAGCACGAGGTTCACGTAAGTCTCACGAGTCACGAGCGAACCCAGTAGAGTCTTGTGGATCGGTACGGAGATGTCTGTACTTATCTTCAGGAGGCTATAGGGTGTTAGGAAACATCTCTTTGTTCTTATTCTATTGTGCAGTCGATGGTTTACTAAATCTCATTCTTCTATTATCTCACAGACGGTGAGGATGCGTGCATCTGATGTTCCGGACCCGGGAGGGGCCGCTACCCCTATTATCCGAGGCCGTAGAAGAGGCCGGGGGAGGGCACCGACCCTAGGTAGGGAAGGAGGGTGTCCTAGAGCTATTCCGGTTCTACCATCAGAGGACCCTATCATAGAGGAGCAGGACGAGGTGCCTCCAGCAAATCCTGCTCCAGTAGACTTCATGACAGCGCCAGGCTTCCAGGCCGTCATGGGCCGTATGATGAGATTTATGGACACTATGTCCCATGATGGTTTATTTCCAGCAGATCCTGCCACTTCTCAGGCGGGAGAGGGAGTCCAGAACCCTACTGCCCAAGCTGCAGGACAGACAACAACATTACATCATACCCCGGGTACACTACCCATGGGTGGGGTCCAGCCTGTTACAGCAGCACCTGAGCCCAGACCAGCTGCGGACGGCTATCCGCAGAAGTTATTGGATAAATGGACTCGATTGCACCCTCCAGTATTCGGGGGCTAGCGAGGCGAGGATGCCCAGGATTTTGTGGACAGGTGCAAGGACAAACTGCACAACATGAGGATACTAGAGTCCCATGGAGTGGATTTCACTACCTTCCAGTTGGAGGGCAGAGCTCGTAGGTGGTGGCAGTCCTATATTCTCAGCAGGCCAGCAGATTCTCCTCCTGTCACTTGGGAGCAGTTCACGCAGATGTTTCTGGATAGATATATCCCACCCTCTGAGAGGAAAGAGTTGCAGTATCAGTTTTAGCGGCTAGAGCAGGAACAGATGTCAGCGACAGATTATGAGGCCAGATTTTCAGATTGTCTCGCCATGCACTCATGATACTACCTACTGGTGCAGAGAGTATGCGGAGATTTATGGCTGAGTTGCATCCAGGTATTAGGGCCACCATGGCCCGAGAGGTGGAGATGGTTACTCCTTATCAGCTCGTGGTAGAGATTGCTCGCAGAATCGAGGGGTATAGATCGAGGAGCAGGGAACAGGGGCAGCAGGACAAGAGGGCTAAATTCTCCGGAGATTTCAGAGGTGCCCCAGCTAGGGGCAGAGGTCAGTTTAGCAGTAGTCAGCCCAGCAAGCCTTCATATTCAGCACCTTCACCACCTCCCCGAGGTGTCCCAGCGAGACCTCATTTCAGCGCCATGCCAGAGCGTTCCTACCGTCCTCCAGCCATACAGAGTTCACCCAGTGATTATCCCAGTCATCTGAGATCCTCCGACCCCTACTTCAGTGTTATGCCAGAGGGCCCACATCGCCCTCCGGCCGTTCAGGATTCTTCTTCGGGGCAGCAGACTATGGTACCTGGGGGTTGTTACGAGTGTGGGGATCCAAGTCATATAAGGGGCATTGTCCCAGGTTTCGGGGCAAGGCCGTACAACAGGGTTATCAGCCGATGGGTCCGGCACCAGCAGTCCGGTCACCTAGAGGTGGAGGACAGGTCGGCAGGGGTCATCCTAGAGGTGGAGGCCAGTTAGGGGGAGGTCAGGCAGCTCCTGTTCACTCTGGTGTAGCTCAGTCTTCTGGTACTCCAAATAGATTCTATGCCATTCCGGCCAGATCAAATGCAGTGGTCTCAGATGCCGTGATCACAGGTATTATCTCAGTATGTGGTAGAGAGGCTTCAGTTTTATTTGATCCAAGGTCCACCTATTCATATGTTTCAGCATTATTTGCTCATTTTCTGGATGCTCCTCGCGATTCCTTGGGTTCTCCTATATATGTGTCCACTCATGTGGGTGATTCTGTGGTGGTAGACCCGATCTATCGGTCTTGTGTGATCACCTTCTGTGGGTTTGAGACCAGAGCGGACCTTTTATTGCTCAACATGGTTGATTTTGAGGTTATTCTAGGCATGGATTAGCTATCTCCTTATCATGTCGTGCTAGATTGCCATGCCAAGACAGTTACTTTAGCCGTGCCCGAGTCGCGTAGGCTGGAGTGGAGAGGTTCCTCAGTTAGTGCAGCCAGCCGGGTTATTTCATTTATGAAGGCTCAACATATGATCGAGAAGGGTTGTCTGGTCTATCTTTCTTATGTGCGGGACACCATCGCCGAGTCTCTGACGATTGATCCAGTTCCAGTTGTTCGAGAGTTTGCGAATGTATTTCCTTCAGATCTTCTGGGCATGCCTCCGGATGTGTATTGATTACCCCCAGTTGAACAAGGTCACCATTAAGAACAAGTATCCTTTGCCACGCATCGATGATTTGTTTGACCATTTGTAGGGTGCTAGGGTGTTTTCTAAGATTGATATGAGATCGGGTTACCATCAGTTGAAGATACGGGCCTCGGATGTTCCGAAGACTGCTTTCCGTATGAGATATGGCCACTATGAGTTCCTGGTGATGTCCTTTGGCTTGACTAATGCCCTAGCAGCATTCATGGACTTGATGAATAGGGTGTTCAGGCCGTATATTGATTCCTTTGTCATTGTCTTTATTGATGACATCTTAATTTACTCACGTAGCCTGGGGGAGCACGAGCAGCATTTAAGAGTTGTGCTCCAGACCTTGCGGGAACAGAAGCTATATGCTAAGTTCTCCAAGTGTGAGCTTTGGTTGGATTCTGTAGCATTCCTGGGGCATATGGTATCCGGAGAGGGATCAAGGTTGATCCTCAGAAGATCGAGGCAGTTCAGAGTTGGCCGCGTCCCACTTCAGCTACAGAGATCAAGAGCTTTTTGGGCCTGGCAGGCTATTATCGCCGGTTTGTGGAGGGGTTCTCTTCTATTGCAGCTCCATTGACTAGATTGACTCAGAAGAATGCCCCGTTTCGATGGTCCGACGAGTGTGAGGCGAGCTTTCAGAAGCTCAAGGCAACATTGACCTCAGCACCAGTTCTGGTACTATCTTCCGGTTTGGTGATGTATACAGTGTATTGTGATGCTTCGCGTGTTGGCTTGGGATGTGTGTTGATGCAGGAAGGGAGAGTTATTGCTTATGCTTCACGCCAACTGAAGGTTCATGAGAAGATTACCCTGTGCACGATTTAGAGTTGGCGGCGATTGTTCATGCTCTTAAGATTTGGAGGCACTACTTGTATGGGGTGTCCTGTGAGGTTTATACAGACCACCGTAGCTTGCAGCACTTGTTTAAGCAGAGGGACCTTAATTTGAGGCAGCGCAGGTGGCTTGAGTTGTTGAAGGATTATGATATCACCATTCTTTATCATCCGAGAAAGGCAAATGTGGTAGCAGATGCCTTGAGCAGGAAGGCGGAGAGTATGGGTAGTTTGGTTTATATTGCAGCAGAGGAGAGACCTCTAGCCTTAGACATTCAGTCCTTGGCTAATCGCCTGGTGAGATTAGACCTTTCAGAGCCTCATCTAGTTTTAGCACATGTGGTTGCTCAGTCGTCGTTATTGGGAGAGATTAAGGCCTGGCAGTTCGATGATCCGTGCTTAGCAGAGCTTCGGGAGACAATGGTATAGGGTGGATTTTGGGATTTCTTCAAGAATGATGAATTTGACTAAATAATAGTATAATTCCATGATTTGAGTATAATTTGATATATTTATGTAACGTTTGGTTAACTTCGAGTCCTTTGGGTGACGAGTTTGGAGTTTCAGAGCATTCTTGACCTGGGAGTAGGTGCGACGCGAGGTGAGTCTTCTTTCTAACCTCGTAAGAGAGAATTGTCCCCGTAGGTGTTTTAAATGCTATGTGTGATAATTGTGGGGGCTACGTACGTACAAGTGACGAGAGTCCGTACGTAGCGGCTATTATTATTATGTCTCGGTAGTTAGGTCAACATCATGCCTTGTGTATTACTTGAAATGAACTATATGCTTAATAAATTAAATGTTACATGCGGTTTATTTCCCTGAGATCATGGAATTTGAGAAAAATAGTAAGGATTTGTTTACTGAAAAGTAATTTAAAAAGGAATATTGTGTGTGCATGTGACCACTTCGTAATTTATATTCCACGAGCGGAGTGTGATTTCTCCCACTCTTATGGGAGCGGGCCATATGCCACGGCGGATTGGAAGATGCACTTATGGTTCGGGGCCGTTCGATCTTCGGCAGTGCATAGAGATGATTACTTTATGAAAAAGATGCACTTATGGTTCGGGCCGTCGATCCTCGGCAGTGCATAGATGTGAGTACTTTATGGTAAGGTGCACTTATGGTTCGGACTGGTCGACCCTCGGCAGTGCACGGATACGATTATCTTATGGCTCAGGCCGGTTGTCCTTATCTTGTATGCGCATGATTTATTTGTTACTAAATTCATGGACATTGATTTGACAGATATTTGGGGGAAGGTGAAGTAATAATTGTTTATTTATTTCCAGTACTTCCTTGGATTTCAGTGCCTTATATATATTTGCTGCTTCACTACCTTTACATGCCTACCGTTTCATCATATTCTGTTAAATTATATTGTTGGACCTTGGTGAGTGTCAAGTCGACCTCTCGTCACTACCTCTTTGAGGTTAGGCGGGATACTCACCGGGTACATATATATTTATGTATTCATGCTACGCTTCTTTACTTAATTGTACAGGTTCTAAGGCTGGTGCACCTGGTTGTCAGACCGGAGCTTGATTCTGATTTTAGACGGACCTGACTTCACGGTGAGCTGCTTTCTCCTGGCGATCTCCGGCAGCACCATGGAGTTTCTTTTGCTTATTTCCCGTCTATTTCTTTCAGGCAATGGGATTGTATATTATATCTTTTGTATATTCTGTTAGTATGCCCGTAGGACTTGTGACACTAGTTCCTGGCACACAGGTGATAGTTATTATGGATTACGGGTCTGTATATATATATTGGCTCACTCCTCCTCATGACCGATTTTGATTGCAAACTGGCTATTTATCCTTGTCGATTTATGTTTTAAGTTTTAAAAACTGAGTATATGTTGAAATGTTTAATCTAATAAGAAAGAACCCTTGGTAAATTGAGTGTTGGCTTGCCTGACCCCGCTGTTGGGCGCCATCACGACCTAAGTTAGGATTTTTGGTCGTGACATCACGTCACGCGAACAAGTACGCAATCACGATAGTTATTTTTAAAAATCGCGTCTACGAGCACTTCTCCGAGTGTTCAATTGAAATTGTACTGGTGTCACGCGAACGTGTACACAATTAATAATATTTTTATTATTATTTAAAGTTATGGTCGGGTCACATAAATGTGCGCCCGAATGGGATTTATATATCATGACTATGCCACGGGAATCGTACCCATAGTCACAATGTTTTATTATTGATCGCGCCTAAAGCAGGCCTATGATGTTCAAGTTAATTATCTTCCTAAGTTTCAGATTATCGTAAGGCATAAGAATTGTCGACGGAGTTATTTTGGAAGTCAAGAAATATTTTGGCGATTTACAGTATTGACAAGTTTTCCCATTTAGAGATATCACAAAGTACTACTCTATTCTTGAAATGATGAGATAATTATCTATTATAGAAGAGTGGCCTAACTATTAATCTACCGACTAAATCAATGAGGCTTGGAGATTAAATTTGTTTGGCACAAGAACATTGTTAAAAGATCACTGTCACATTGTCAAAAGCAGTAACCACCGAACTGAAACTCAAATGAAAATAGTTGAATTACCCAAGAATTTTCATTATCACCTCCTCCTAATCAAGATCTTCAATAATGAAACTAATTCAA
>ML408073.1:90508-117587 GCA_005239525.1 Nicotiana knightiana | reverse complement strand
ATTTGGTGAAATGAGGGGGTGGGGTGTGGTTTGGACATATATATAGTTTAGGGGTGTGGAGTTCAGAACCGTTGGATCGAAATGATCCAACGACTGGGGTTTGATGGGGCGGAACGGTGTCGTTTGGTTGTTACGGGGGACAGGCCGGGTTAAGGGGTTTGGGCTGGAGTGTATTGTGTATAGAGAAGGGATTTGGGCCTGGGTAGTTTTGGCCCAGGTCCGATTGTGAACCCCTTTAATTAACTTAAATTAGTTAAATTCAAATCTAATTTAATCTAAGGAATGTAGTAATTAACTTAAATCTTATTTATTTACAGATTAATCAAGAATAACACGACCAATTCTATATTCCTAATTCAATCCATGTTTTATCGAATAAAAGATGATTAATTTTTGTAGTAATTAGTTATTAAAAACTACATTACGTTAAATACTCATCATTTGTCTATTATTTAATTAATTATAACTAATAACTTCATAATGCAAAATTTTCAATGACTTTTAAAGATGAATTATGGATATGCAAACAATGCAGATAATTCACAATTAATTAGTGAAAAATCAACCAATATTCATAAAATCAATTGATTTATTGGGATATTTATAGGACGATACGGCGAGTAAAGTCACATGCTCACAATGTGAATAATCTCATGTGCTTGCAACCCTTCTTTCCCCTTCTTCTCAACCCTTTGCTGTGGGGATCTAGGTGGGTAATTTGTGGGTAATTTCTCAATTTGAGTGTTAGGAACTTTATGCGTGACTGGGCTAACTCTTTTTGACTGAGGAAGACGGTCTTTGCGGTTTGCATAATTTGTTTGTGGTCCGTAGAGTCGTCGCAAATTGGAGCCCTTAGGTGTCCTGATGAGAAGGAATTTTGCGATTGAGTTTGCGATCGCAGACTCGTTTCACGAATCGCGAACTTGTGGAAGATTGGGAGAGATAAATTGCCCATCTGGTGAGCAGAAATGCAACTATTATACGGTCTCATAACATGTCCAGCGGGCCCTTTCACGATCGTAAAATTATTTTGACTCCAGGGTGCTCTAATTATGCGATGGGTTTGTGATTTGCATAGTTGTTATGCGATCACATAACTCATCGCAAAAGCTTTTTGCTTCGTTCATTCTCTCTCAATATGATTCTCACGCTATATCAACCACTCACACGCTGTTTCATTAACAGGAATGTCACCAAAGAAGTCTCTTGCAGTGCAATCACCGGCCGCTCGAGGAAAGTAATGGGTTGCTTCCCTGAGCCAACAGGCACAACAATCTAAACGTCCAAGGCCTGAAACATCCTGAAGCATTTTTGAGAATTCCTCCGAGTCTGAAGAGGAGGAGGCACAAACTGACCCTATGCCATCCATTGCCTACATGCTGAAACACGCCGGAGACGGGTTAGCAAAGAGAAAGATTCTTGAAGAGAAGCATCTAGGCCTAAATGGTCTGAAAGAGCATTACCCTCATGTGATTGAGATTATTAAGAAGATGCAATGGGAGTTCTTCACTGAAGTCCCAGATAAGTATAGTGAGACTCTCGTGAGGGAGTTTTATGTTGCTTATGCTGCCTCTAGGAATGCTGAGCAGAAGAGGATCAAGGTATTCTTGCAATCTGTTCAAGTTCAGGGGTCCAAGTACTTTGTGATGCTGCTACCATCAATGACCTATATTTTGAGGATGGTAGTCAGGCACAACTGAGTATGATTCAAAACTTTCCAATAAGGAATACGAGCGTGCCTGGGTTGCTTCTATCATAACCAAGGGGACCCCCCCTCCTAGATAGCCCCACGCCAAAAGATTTACAAGAGGGATCTCACCTAGGAGGGCCGATATTGGCTCAATTTTGTCTGCTCATGTCTGATGCCTGCTAGAAATGAAACTGACATAAACATCAAAAAGGAAATCCTCATTGCATGCATCATGACGGGCATAAAATTTGATATGGGAGAGATTATATTCAGGGAGATTGGGATCAGAGCGAACAAAAAAGAAACATCAATTCATTTCCCGTGTTTTATCACTGCTTTATGTAAGCTCTGGAAGTGCCTCCTATATTCAAACATGACTGTATTGCGAAGACTCTCCAAGACATTGACATCACTCGCATAAGTGATATAGCAGACAAGGTGATGGACAACCCACCAGAGACTTCACGTCCTCCTCCATCAGACTCTGCAGCACCTGTTGCCCCCTCACTACCTGACACTCCTCCTGCACCAGCCACTCCTATGCCAGCCACTGCACAACCACCTGCTGCCTTACCAGCTCTATCAAAGCTGGGGATACTAGCCCAACATGCCAATGTCAAGGTAGACAGACTGACAAAGGAACTCACAGCTCATATCCGGTAATAAATGGACACTATCCAAGCCTTAGTTAGCGTTCTTCAACAACAACATCAATCCTACGAAGATCGCCTCAAGCACTTTGAAGTGCGACTTGAGAGGGTTGAGAGAGGCGAAGCTGGAGATATGCCTCAAATCCAGAAGGATGTCGCCGAGTTGAAACCATAGTTGCACAAGATGCAGAATTTTGAGTTTGACTTGACTTCCCTTACCCTAGAGGAAGGTGAGTAGGGTACTCACACCTCCATTCCGAGCTTGGACTTAGATTTTACAAACCTTATGACAACTCTGGAGGCCCAGGGTACTGAGACTTCAAAGGCTATGGATTTTTTTGTACACATTGACACTCCTTCAGAGGAGGAATTCAGAGAGTCGGAGTGGGAGTCTGATGAGGGAGATACTGAGGAAGACAAAACTGAGGAAGAGGCATTTGTTGAGGAGACTGATGGTCAACAGGTCAACAGGGGAAAGAAGTTGTTGTTTATACATATGCACACGATAAAGAGGAAGAAGAAATGCAGGCAGCAATTGCACACTCTATTGCGGACATAGTCGTCAAGGCAAATCCATCGACCACACAGCCATCACTGGGAGAGACTAGCAGCTCCCAGGTCCTAGACCCAGCCTCACAGCTGGTGGAGCTTCCTGCTCCAGCCTCAGAGACCACCACACACTCTAAGGTTCCATCTGTTGCTTCCAGAGTGCCAGGAGCTGACCCCACAGCTGCCCCGAGTGCTTCAGCCCCTCCTAGCGCCTAGTGCGCCCCAGGAAGCCCTTACACTTTGCTTTTACATTCTCTATGCATTGGGGAAAATACATGTTTTTTGGTTGGGGGTAGGGTAGTCAAATGTTTTGTGTAAAATTTTTACATAAACTCTTTACTTTAATAGTGTATATTGGTAGTTAGCAATAAATTCCCCTTGTTTTTTCTTCGCCGGATTCTTTTCCAAGGGTGTAATAGTAGAACCATGGCAGTAGCACAGAATGATTTGACTTGTTTGGTGTTGATTGTTCTAGCTTCAAGCATGTAATGAATTTTTGGTGAATAAATTGTACCCTTCTAATTTTGTATATAAAGAAAAAAAATGGTTAGTCATTCTTGTGAACTTGAGGCTCGCTCTTTGACTTTATGCTTACTCAGAATCTTAAATATCATGTGATGAAGCTTTGAGTTGCCTTGCATTCACTTGAGGGATGAAACTATGCTGAGTCAAACAGTTCATGCTTGTGAGTGAGTGAGGATTTGTATAAATAATGCATATGCTTAACTTGTGATGTCTAGAACTTGCCCGGTTGGTTTCTTAGTGCCAATCTCAGGTTAATGATTGGGTGCTGAAATGATCTTGGGCTCTCTTTGTAACGGCTAGCTAATTTTGACCAAATTGACCTCTCTGGTACATCAATTACCATAGTCACCCCCGTTGAGCCCTTAACATTTTATTTGGCTACCACATTACAAACCCTTACCTCTTGTGAAATAATTCCTTGTTTTGAACCCATCCTTCTTTAAACGATTGAGAATGAGGCTAAAAGCCTACGTTGGGGGTGCCGGTATAAAGTAGAAATTGGTAAGGTTGGCTACTGTGTGTAGAAGATAAAAAAGAAACAAAAACCTCAAAGTTATATATATAAAGATACTCAAGCTCCAAAAAGAAAAGCACAAAAAAAAGAAGGAAAAAAAATTGAGAAGAGAAATGGAGTGGAGTCTTGTAAAAAAACTGAAGAAATACTTTGAGGTGGTTCTATGTCAGTAACTGGATGTTAATAAGTGCTATGTAGTAAAGAAGCAAAGTGTATGTATAGTTCAAAGAGGGTATATCAACTACATTCCCAAATGTTCATCCAACCTGTCCCGAAGCCTACATTACAACCCGTGAAAAGTCCTTGGTGATCTAAAGCCAATCATTCCTGAGATAGCAGCGAGTTAAAATAAGGGCAAGCATATGGACTGATACTTGTAGCGTGTAGCTTTCATTCTGAGTGCAAGAGTGTTTGATTGCATTCCCATGTACATATGTGTGAGTTGGGGATTTTCTTTGTTGTGAGCACGCATGAATTGCAAGATTTAGCAGAAGTTAGGTTCTTGATGTAGAATAAAAATGTACAGTTAGTTGTGGGTAGCATTCTGTCATTTTGCTTGAGGCTCAAAGTTTACAAGTTGATTAGTCGAATTGTTAAATGATCGTTGTCTTCCACAAAGGGTAAATAAAGGAAGTTACATGCTTGTTAGCTGATAGTCAAAACCTTATGTAGTCACTATTATTTTGTGATGTGTCGGAAATAGGGTAGTATAGGATAGGATGATTTTGTGTTAGTTGCTTGAGGGTAAGCAAGAGTATAAGTTGGGGGTGTTGATGTGCCGTAGAATTTCGGCACTTTTGATACAAATTACATAGACTTTAGCTTGTCTTTCAAAGCATTTTTAGTTGTTTCTTATGAAGTTTTAGTGTTTTGTAGTGCACGAGACTTAAGGAACCAAAAACATGGAAAAGAAGTCAAAAATCCATAAAAGTGCAGGAATGCGGCAAGTCTGCGACCGCAGAAGTGATATGCGGATCGCAAACCTACTGCAGACTGAAATAGGTTTTTCAGCCACTGAAGAGAAGAGTATGTGGTCCATTATGCAGTCTCATAACACTTCTGCGGACCGCATAATGACTGAACAATTGCAACTGGAGATTCTGCGTAGCATTTTGTGATGAAGTCTACAGTCGCATAACTGCTATGCGGACCGCATAATGGAAATGCAGTGGAAAGCTGGGAAACTGGGCGTGTGATTTTGCGGCCAACTTTGCAAATTTGCGGACCGCATACATGGTATGCGACGGGGAATTTTTGTCCAATCTTGATCCCGACTTTCGGTCCACTATAAATAGATTTACTAGGATTTTTGTGGGTCATCTTGTCTGAAAAAGAGGCTACATTAAAGGCATTGAATAGTCCATTAATTTGGAAGCTTTTAAAGAGAGAATCTTGTAACTTTGTAAGCCTTATGACTTTATTTAATGTTTTATTCTTGTATTTTAGTATGAGTAGCTAGTTTTAAATACTAAGGTTGTGGACCCTAAATGGGTGTTTATCATTGAATATGTATATAATGGTTGATTGATATTTATTCATTTCTCATGCTTCATTTATTGTTAGTGGTTGCAAACATTAACTAATTCCATTTTACTCTTTCTTTATTTGGAAAAGTGGGTTCGGGTTTGGTAGAATTAAATATAAAAAACTCAAGGCTTTAAACCTTGTTTAATAGAATCACTTAGGAATAAGTGGGTTCTATTTGGCATAAATTGGTTATTCTTAATTGCAACTCTTTTATATTTGGAAAAATCATAAATAGAAAATGCTACCCAAATATTGGGAAATAATGGGTAGTCACTTAAGAACCATTAGCATATCAAAGGATCTTCCATTAGAAATATACATATTAACACCGATAGCATTATATTCTATTAAAAGGGAAACAACCTTGGTTTCCTTAATCAAATTAAATACATTCTCACAAAACAATAGTATTCATTACTACACACAATTACAACACTCTTTTTTTAAGCTAATGGAATAGAATTACGATTTAAGTCAAGTTTCACACTATTCAAGTAATCTTTTCACACCTATTCCCCGTGGGATTCGACCCCAACCTTGTTGGGTTATTATATTTGACATCAGCCGCTTTACACCAATTATTTAAGTGTAATTTGAGCGTATCAAATTTCCCATTTCCATCATTTCGTACCATGGCACGCTGTTCACTTCACATTTTTGGAGAGTTGGGCACGCGGGTCGAGCTGAGTACCGTGTTTCATCCTCAGACAAACGGACAGTCTAAGCATACTATTTAGATTTTGGAGGACATCTTGTGGGCATGCTCAATGGATCTTAGAGGTCAGTGTGACTAGTTTCTACCTCTAACGGAGTTCTCCTATAAAAATAGCTATCAGTCGAGCATCTAGGGGAATCAGTATGGGGTCTTATACGAGACGTGATGTCATTCTCCAGTTGGTTCGTTTGAGCCCGGTAAGGGTAGATTATTGGGAACAGATTCAGTTTGTGATGCTTTGGAAAAGGATAAAGTGATTTAGGGGCGATTTCATACAGCTTAGTCCAGGAAAAAGAGTTATGTGGGCCAGAAGGTTCGAGATGTGGCTTACATGAAGGTGAGAAGGTTCTTCTCCATGTGTCGCCTATGAAGGGCCTGATGCGGTTTGGGAAGAAGGTAAATTTGAGCCCGAGGTTTATTGGCCCGTTTGAGATCTTGGAGAGAGTTGGAGAGGTTGCTTCTAGGCTTGCATTACCTTCTACACTAGCAGGGGTACATCCGATATTTTATGTTTCCATTCTTCAAAAGTACCAAAAGGATAGGTCACATGTTTTGGACTTCAATACGTTGTGGCTCGATGAGAATTTGACCTATGAGGAAGAGCCAGTGGTTAGTATATACCTATAGGTTCGAAAATTGATATCAAAGAGTTTTCCTTCTGTGAAAGTGCATTAGAGAGGTCAACCGATTGAGGAGTCTTTGTGGGAGTCCGAGTTCGATATGAGGAGTAGATACGAGCACCTTTTTACCAGTCCAAGTACAATTTTGTGTCCGTTCGAGGACGAATATTTCTTTTAGAGGTGGAGAATGTGACGACCCAATAGGTTGTTTTGAGAACTACCTTCTTTTTCTGTGTTTAGAGACTTTTCATAGCTCAATTTCATGATTCATGCCTTGTGTGCGTGGTTCGTGTCGTTTTTTCTAAATTTATATATATGAAAGTTTGAAGAAAATGTGATTTTTGACTTTAAATGTGGCTAGAGTTGACCATGATTAAAATTCTTGGTAATCAACCTCAGATCGATGACTTGAAAATTTTGATAGGCTTATATGATGTTTTCGGACTTGTACGCATGTTTGGTTGTGGTCCAGGGTGACCGGAGGCCGTTTCGGCGCTCTATATGAAAAGTTGAAAAAAATGAGCTTTGAAGTTTAAAATCTTGAGTTTTAATGATCGATTCTTGATATTTGATGTTATTCTGAATATTTGAGTCATGAAAGAGTTTGTGTGATGTTCTTACACTTGTGTGAATGTTTTGATTGGAGCTCGAGAAGCTCGGGTAAGTTTCGGATGCGTTGCGCATGGTTTTGGTGAAGCTGATAAACAACTGGTGTTTTGAACCTGCAGATCTCGCATTTGCGAGGTTTTTACCTTGAAAAAGGCATTAACAATTATATTTTATTTTCCGGTTCTAAAAAAATGTGGTTTATCTTAATACTAGTTATTAGATAGGAAGTGATAAGTGTGAGTTATAAAAGTAAGATATGCAAACCAATGTTACCACAGAGTTGGGTCTCGAGCTGGCTGGAACAGGGGGACTCGATGTCTAGCTAGGGCAATTAATAATGAGAAGTCGATGAAGAGACAATGATATTGGGGGCCTCGGGGATAGACTTTTACGGCTAATTATGGGAAATAAATGAAAACCAATTAATGAAGATAATAAATAAAGAACAATGAATATATAGAGTAATTGTTGAGCACGTTTAAGCAAGAAAAGCTGAGAATATTCTGTTGTATTAAAAATTCATGTGTGTTACAAAATGATATGGGTGCCCTTTATATAGGAGGGGTAATCCCAACATAGTACATGTATAAATTATGACAAGGAAATGCTATTGGTACAACTGTGTGATGGCTCGGTACAGACTTGTACTATTCTTGCAGACCTGATCAGCTTAACCACGTGTCCATGGGAATTTCCCGCCTTTCCATGACAATCATCGATTCGAACTGCTCTGAGGTTGACCTAAGTGAACCTCTGATATGCTCCCTCGAGGGGTGTACCTCGAGGTCAAACTTCAAATTCTGCTACGAGCTTCTCGAGGCCGGGCGTGGAGTGCCACAGTGGTCTCAAAATCGGACTCCTCGATTTTGGCCATATACAGATAGTCACCGCGTTTCTTAGAATGAAATGATAAGAAATGATCCTGAATTCTTTCCTCTTTGATATCCTCGTTGTGACGTCAGCCACGTGAGATCATTAAATGATGTGGAAAAAAGTTTGTACAGAGGTCTTGTCAACACGGTTCTCGAAAATCCCACGAACCGTCATTGGTCGCCCTTTCAACTCCTTCAACATGCTTAGATGGCTCTTATAAATACTTCAATTCTTTGCCTTATACACTTTTACAACATCTTCAAACCTTCTAATCTTCATCAACAGTATTCGGTTTTCAACCTCTTTCTATGTTCATCTCTGCATCAGCTCTCCATGCTTACTTTGAAATTTTATCACAACTATGGCAAAAACTTCTAAGACAGTCCCTCAAAAAGAGAAAGCACATTCCTCGTCATGCTCATCTAAGAGCAAAACAGTTGCACCTCCTCGTATTGAGGAGTGTATTCCTAGGCCCTTCGAGACGTCCTCCGTTTTCAAAATTGATAAACCTTCCTCGGTACCGGGCCGATGCGAGCCCATGTCTCGGTACATTAGTCTAATAACCGACATAGGGAAGGTGAAAATAGATTTCAACTAGGGGGAGGTAGTACAAGTAGAGATCCCTTCATCGGAAGAGGATATAACTACACACAAAGTTGGTTTCCTTAGCGTATATACATATCTCTTTACCTTAGGTCCTGTAGATTCTTCTTCTCTACAGATAGACCCGGTGATCCTCTATTTTTGTTGACAATATCGAGTGACGCTTTGTCAAATTTATCCCTCTTTTTGGAGAATCATCTATTCGATTAGATACTTCTCGAACATGGTCGAGGGGATGTCTTTCACCCTTGATCATCTGATTAGATTGTCTAGCCCTCGTCTCTACCGAGGGGGCCTAGTCAAACTGCAGCGTCGATCTACCAAAGCATCTTTTGCCAGCATCGATGAAGATAAAGATCGGGGGTGGACGATCTGCTTCGTTTGAGTAAGGACTTCGGACCTCATCCCTGCCGAGAAGATGCCATTCCCTGAGGAATGGAATATGAGACGTAAGTGTCATCACCCCGAGTATGTTTTATCATCTAAATGTCCTCTTTTCCCCTTGTGAACTAATTCCTTTCTTTTTTGAATTGATTCTCTTCTGGTTGCGTAGCCATCGTGTGGTTCCTAGGCGCGATCAAGGACCTCCCGGGCTAGGTTAAACTCTTAGACTCCACCTCCTCATATACCAAGCGCTTTTGGCGTGATTTGGCCAAGACTTGATGGGAGGCCAAAATTCATGGTACGGCCTCACCACTGTCACTTCTAAATTCCTTATAAATAAATTTCTTGGTGGTATGTTTGACATTTACGCTTGTGTATGCCTCGGGGAAGCCGTTTCAATGAGACCACCTCCTCCTGGCAAAGAGGAGACCCAAAAACTCGCCAAATACAAAAAGAGAAAGAGGGAGACGCTGGCAGAGTCCCCGAAACCAAAGAGAAATAAGTCTCGAAAGCCTAGAGCCGATTCAACGATCCTAACTCCGGCAGTTGCTGAGGGTCTTCATGTTGAAGACGAAGGCGATGACGGCTGCCCACTGGTACATAGGACAAAATAAAGCGCTGATGCTTCGAAGGTTGTTGGGATGAAGATTGCGAGTCATAGGTGGCCGATGCGGTCCCACCTCGAATTGAGGAGACCCTCGAGGAGGGTTTGGATGCAGTCCCCGAGCCGACCATTGAATAGGATACAATTTGTGCCGATGGGCACTTGGTTGGTGTATTCGGAGGACCCAGCTCTGAAACTCGAGGGCAAGAGGAAGCCTCGATAGAGGTTGATTCCATAGGCGATCTTCAAGCAGGCCCCTCGTTTTCCCTAGGGCAAATACGGGACGCCCAGAACAGGGAGACTCCCGATGTGGAGGCATCCCAAAGAGAGAATGATGTATTTGGAGATTTGTTTACCGGTGTTGAAGAGGATGCCGATCTCGATGCCCCAGTCATTCTCGAGGAGGTTGCGAAATTCCAAAAATAGGAGATTTTTGACACAGCCTTTGTGCCTTAAGTTTTGATCCTTGTATTTCTAACTTCTTTCCTTCGTGCTATTGGTCACGTTGATGTACGACCAGGCCTTCTCTAAGTTACGAGTTGAAATGATTCATCGAGAGGAGGAGTTTGAGAAGATCACTTTGGAGTCGAACAAGCTCAAAACTCTATATGCCAGAAGGGAGGAGGAACTGAACAATCTTTGAGCGAGCTCGGAGAAAGTTCTCCAAGAGCGGGCCAACTTCGTCGAGCAGGTAGTGTGGCATTCGTGAGCTTGCCCTTTGTTTTCATAACTTGTTGTTTATTATATTGACTTGGTACTTGCAGATTGAGTGAAAGGATGCCCTGGCGGGGCAGCTTCGGGAAGATATTGTGGCCAAAGATGCCGAGATTCTTGAGCTGAAGCGGCACAAGGATAGCATGGACTCAGAGAGGGATACTCTTTGGGAGGAGTTGGCCTCGATTCAGAGTCTTCTTCAAGGCGCTAAAGAGGAGGCTCACAAAGTTAAGGTGCTTAATGCTGAGTCGGCTGTCGCGTTAACTACGACCAAGTATGAAGCCGATGCATTCATATTCTCGTATCAAGAATATACTGCTGCAGCAAATACTCGAGCCACGGGGATATCTGAAGAGTCCGAGCTCAAACTGGCTCGCGCCCTTGCACATGCTCGATTAGAAGCCCGGAGGCAGGCCTTTGAGGAAGTGCACACCAAGTGTTTCAATCTCTCCATCGAGATCGAAGAAGCGAAGGCCTTGGAAGAGGAGTCAGCAGCTCCGACCACTTCGGATGAGGGCTCTAAAAGTGGCTCGGGGAATAGCGAAGATGAAGACTAGGCCACCTTTTATCTTTTTACTCCTTCTTCTTTTGTATGTGGGATCTGCGTGGGAGTTTTGTAAATGCACTTTTGTAAGTATATTTTTGGAATGCAAAGGATTTTCTCATTTAATGTCTTCAAAGTTTTGCCTTTTAGTGTGCATGCAAAAGTCAAGCTTCGAACTTCAATTTAACTCCTTCGAGCATGGTCTTGGAGTAAGGGAGACCCTTGAGATCGGGTTGTTCAGATTTCAATTGCATACCTTCCCTAGGTCGGGTTGGTAAGGAATTGATTAGACTCCTAGATCCCTCGAACACTATGTGGTGACGTCATTCCTATGACATGACCCTGAAGTGACCGAAGTGGCCCCGTCGGCAAATTTCCCCAAAAGCCATAATTGCTTTGTCAGAGCTATTTGGCTATCAAAGTTAATGAATAGTCGATGCTCTTCTTATATATACTTTCTTTCCTTTCATTGAGGGCTTTGCCACTTTGTGCAACTACCTTTCTCTATAGAGTTCCTTTTTTGTCCTAGTTTTAGTGCCGTATCAGATCAAATCTTTCGCCTGAGTTTTCATCTTCCCTTTCTTGTTTTGAAGGAATCATGGCTACCATGCCCAAATCCGCTCACCAGAAAGAGGGAAATCCCACCTCTGCTTCCTCCCCGGCCGGTGGTACACCGCCGGCGTTAGGCGAGCTAACTTCAAGCTGTTTCATCTTGATGAAAGACTTCACGATAGAGAAACCTCTTGACAACTCTGGCCATCGAGAACATGCATCTAGGTTTATTAGATCAATAGAAGAGAGATACCTCGAGGCTGTGAGGAGAGACTGCGGATGGAGAGAGAAGGTAATGCTACAGATACCTCCCGGGAAGAGGATATTATGGCCCACGTAGAGGGGTTTCTGAACGTGTACACGTACCCTTTTACGTTGGGTCCTCTTGACCAACTCGTGATCGAGTTCTGTCAAAGGTATCGAGTTACCTTGGCTTAGATCCATCCGTCTTTCTAGCAGATCGCGTTGATGATGAGATTTTTTGTTGAATGGGCTGAGCTCGAGTTCACACTTAGTCACCTCATGAGGTTGTATCGGCCTCTTCATTACCGAGGTCTCATTACACTATGACGCCGATCCACCAAGCCCTTAATTTCCAGAGATGATGAGGATAGGGATCGAGGGTGCATAAGTCAGTTTATTCAAGCAAGGACAGCTGACATCATTCCTGCGGAGTTCCTGTCATTCCCCGAGAAATGGAATTTCAAACATAAGTAATATGATGTACTTTATCATTTTTGCTCTTGGTGGAGCCAGACTCCGTAAGAATGCTTCCTTTCTTCTCCGCAGCGGTCTCATGGATGCAAACTGAGGTTCCCAATCTTGCGGATTGGGCTCGCAAATTGGCAGCATCCTCGACCTATGACGAACGCAAGTGGCGAGATTCATCAAAGGGAAGATGGGAAGTGAAACATCATGATATCTGTTGTGTAGTCCTTCTCTCGAGGAGTACTTTCCTTTACGTACACTAATTTCTTTGTTCCAGGCATTGGTGAGTTTTCTGAGGTGAGACCGTCCCCTTTCGAGGAGGAGGAAGGGCCTTCGACTTCTGAGAGAAGGAAGGATACTAAAAGAAAAATATCCTCGAAAGATGAGGATTCTCATAGAAAAGCAGGACCCGCCTGGGGGCGCGAGGAGGGCGTTGCTGTAGACGAAGATCTCATATCTATTGGTCGTTTTGGGACATCAATGCGCCTGGAGAGGATGATTCTACATTGATGGCTTGAACCAGGAGCCTTCCCGAGGCTGTTGAGCCTGCTGGGCTCGAGGCCTCTAGCCTCGAGGGAGATATTCCACAAGAGAAGAGGGGCGAAGGTCCTTCATTATCTGATTTGGCAGATGGTTCTTGAACACCGGGAAGTACCCCGAGGAAAATGGGCTTCGGCGTTCCTCCGCCCAATCAAAACGCCTCAGGTTGCTCTGCCGGGGCCGATGAAACCGAGCCGGTAGATGCGAAATCGACCTTCAAGGAAGCTCATTGACTCTTCTCTATGGTGAGTTTTGAAGTCATTATAACTTTTCCAACTTCGTACTTTCTTCTTTTTAACTGAACCTTCTTTCTCATAGGCCTTCGATAAGCTCAAGTCTGAGCTGCTTCACTGTGAGACATAGTGGTGTAAAGACTTAAATGGGGAGAAATCTCTCAGGCTTCTTTGTGATAAGAAGGAAAAAGAGCTGATACACCTTCGATCGGAGTTGAACCGAATTCATGATTACTAAGTCAAACTCGAGAAATAGGTAACCTCTATATTGAGGGAATACAAGTTTCTTCTCCCATCTTCGAAAACTAATGTTTTGGTATCTCAGTTGCAGAGAAAGACAGAGATGCTGGAACGCCTTAAGGGCAAACTCAACCAGGTTAATTCTGAATGCAATGAGTTGAAGGCACAGATAGATGTTCACGTTTTGGCCAAAAGGAACGCTTTGGCTAAGGTCTCCTCCCTCGAGATACGATTTCGTAGTGCTCGAGAAAGCAACTCGGTCCAGACCAGCAGGATTGCTAAGCTTAAAACAGATCCTTCGAATATGAAGGCCGAAGTCGTAGAGGCTCAAGCTGAAGCTGAAGAGGTCCGATTACAGCTGATAAGAGGGCGGTTGTCTACTTACATGATGTACCGATGCTCGGATGAAGTTGCGGGAGGCTTTCGATCGAGAGAGAAGAATCAATGAGTATGCCCGATGCAGATCCCGGAGGGAGACCCTCGAGGAGATTCATGATAGGGGCTTTGATCTCTTGGAATAGATAGAGCAGGCTAAGGCAGATGAGATTAATGCTAAGTTCCTCCTTTCTACCGACGATGAAGCCGATGCTGAAGACGAAGAGGAAGGAGCTGGTGAAGATGCTAGTCCTGAGGGGGTTGATGAAGGCAAAGTCCCCCAGGGGGAAAAGATGAAGCCTCTGATAATAACGATAGACTAGGTCTTCTTTCGGTAAAAGGCTCCCTGTGGAGTGTTGTAAATGTACCTTTGTACCGTCATTTACATAAAGAGATCTTTCGTCATGTCTTTGTCTCTACTTTTGTGGTTTGAATTTTGATGCTTGTCATTGAGGTCTGATAAGCTCGATTTTGCTTCATCGAGGTCTTATGAGTAGTCCCTGAGCGAGATGACCTCGGCAGCGGGGATGCACTCGGCTTTCATATCGAGGGTATGCCCTTTTAGGGGTCTTATAAGTTCGATATTATGGCATTGGCCTTGATATCGAGGTTGTTCCCTTTTAAGGTTTTACAAGTGTGGTGTGGCCTCATTGAGGTCTTACAAATTGCCTTAGGCTCTTTAGATTGGGTTGATTCGACATCTAATATGGCTATAGTTGTCCCCCATTTCGGCTAAAGACTTTTAACGTTTTGGTTATGCCTTGGAATTATTCGTGTTCATCCGAGTCTTCGATGGTTTGAATAAGAACCTCGATTATAAGTTGATATGCGACAGTAAGAGGATACCTTGTGAGGTTTTCTCGAAGGCTGATATTTCGAAGCCTTTTTTATTGAAGGCTGATTGTTTCGAAGCCTTTTCATTACTCGGTGCTGATATTATCGAAGCTCCTTTGCTTATGCTGAAGGTAGCCTGATTAACCTGTTCTTTTCGAAGTATTTTCAAAGTATTTTGAAGGCCTTTAGTTTTATGGCAGCGGTCGGACGTCTCCGAGCCGTGTTAATTCGGTCGTAGCCTTTTAATATGACCGTGGTCTTTATGTTCTACCATAGCCTTTAGTCCCCGGGTGAGATGACCTCGGCGTCTATATTCGAGGGTATGCCTTTTTAGGGGTCTTATAATTTTGAATATATAGCCTTGGCCGTAATATCGAGGTTTTGCCTTTTTAAGGTCTTGTAAATTTGGTCATGCCTCATTGAGGTCTTACAGGTTCGATGTTTCCTCGCCAAGGGCTTACTAGCTCGAAGTTGCCTCATTGAGGTCTTATGATTTCGAGAGTTTTTGGGCTCTGAGCCGTTTTATGTGAAAGTAATAAACTTCTTTGAGGCATGAAGCGTTTTAGTGAGCAAAGAGGCTTCTTCGATTACTTGATATGTTCGTACATGTTCGAAGGTTTGATTATTCTACATGGACACGGTTCATTTGACCGTTTGGCCCAATACAACATTCTCCTATCGAGTACTTCTTAGGCATAACTTGATTCCTTCGAAAAGATATCCTCCGAGGGATCCTCCACGGGGATGCCCCCCAGTATTCGAGGTTGATTGGAAAGAATCCTTGGATACTTGTCGTGTTTTCCTTAGGTAGCACATATGTGTCACCTCGTTAAAAACCTTTCCGGTAAAAACCCGTTTGGGATAAAACACGATCTAAGGGAAAAAGAGTGCAACGCATGCTTTAAAACCCAGGGTCTTCGACCTGGAAGGTGCTTCGATTCCTCTTAAGCGAACACCTGCAACGAGTTAGTATAAAATAAAACAAAAAGGGATACGATTATACCTTAGCGATGATAGCGCTTGGGCATTAATATGTTCTAGTTGGGTTGCAGTCGTTTGCCTTCCACGACGTTAGGTTTGAAGGGCTTTTTTCCTATTACTTTTGAGGACGCGGTACGGCCCTTTATTCGTTCATTCGGGTTTCGAGCGTCGAAAGTGATTTTACTCAGGATTATGTCCCCGACTCCGAAGTAGCGGAGGCTTGAGCCCTCGATGTCCTTGATTTTATCGAGATTGTTCTCGATTCTTCTGCCCGACACAATGAAACTTGAGAACTTATCCGAATCAACACCGGGGGTTGTGCTTCATGTTATACCCTTTGGGGATGTCGAACGCTACCTGCAAAGGAGTCAAATGGTTGAACAACTTCCCATCGATCACCCGTTCCTCGGGTTCAACCTCTGGTGCAGAATGCGGCTGCTATTTGGCTACCTTCTTGTCTTCGGTCTTCTCCGAGGTGGAGCGGGTCAGCGCTGGTGCCACGTCATGTACAACAAACATCTCCTTTGCTTCACGTTGCTCTCCATACACCATTTTTACATCGTCCTTTGTTGGGAACTTCATCATTTGATGAAGAGTTGATGGCACCGCTCTCATACTATGAATCCATGGCCTCCCGAGTAGGGCATTGTATCTCATATCACCTTCGATGACATGGAACTTGGTATCTTGAATCGTACCGACAACGTTGACTGTGAGGATGATTTCCCCCTTTTTTGTCTCACTTTCCATATTGAATCCATTCAGGACTCGAGAGGCGGGCACGATTTGGTCGAGCAGCCCGAGCTGCTCAACAACCCTCGACCTAATTATGTTGGCCGAGCTATCTAGATCCATGAGCACACGTTTAATTTGAAACTTATTTAAAAATAAATAAATTACAAGTGAGTCATTATGAAGCTAGGATAAGGCCTCGATCTCTTCCTCGCCGAATACGAGGGTATCCTCGGGTATATAGTCCCGAGTCCACCTTTCCCTCATGATGGACACTTTTGTTCACATGAACATGGGACCTTGCGGGACGTTTAACCCTCTGATGATCATGTAAATGATATGTTATGGCTCTTCTGGTTCATTTTTTTCTGTTGGCATCTCTTTCTCGAAAGTGATTTTTGGCCCGGTCACTGAGGAACTCTCGAAGGTGCCCTTCGTTGAATAATCGGACTACCTCTTCTTGAAGCTTTCTGCAGTCCTCAGTCCTATGCCCATGAGTGCCATGGTATTTACACATTAAGTTGGGGTTCCTTTGGGAAGGATTTGATTGTATGGGCTTGGGCCACCTGGTGTCCCCGATCTTTCCTATGGCCGACACGATGCCTGAAGCGTCAACGTTGAAGTTGTACTCGATCAATCGAGGTGCGTCATCCATGGGCCTCGAATGCCTATCAAACCCTGCTTTGTTGATGAGTCCCCGTGAGCTTTGGACTTGGTCCATTATTTGATAATTTTGAGGTATATTACGCCTTGAAGCGTTTCTTCGGTCTTCGACATAAGGTTGATACCTTTCCTTGTTCGGCCTCAGCTCCCTTCCTCTATTCCTTGGTTCCTTTGCTAAAAGCCTTCTTGGATATACTGAACCCGAGGGGGCTCCCAACTGGTCGTCCTCGACCCTAATTTTGGATTGGTACATGTTATGGACGTTCGCCCAAGTTACAGCGGGATACTCAATAAAATTTTTCTTCAGCTGTTTCGAAGCTATCGAGCTTTGGTCGTTCAAGCCCTGAGTGAAGGCCTGCACTGCCCAGTCATCGAAGACTGGTGGTAATTCCATTCGCTCCATATGAAAGCGAGATACGAACTCCATTAACATCTTGTTCTCCCTTTGTTTAATTTTGAAGACGTTGGACTTTCTTATAGCAACCTTGATGGCACCAGCATGTGCCTTCACAAAAGAGTCTGCCAACATGGCAAATGAATCTATCGAGTTCAGGGGTAGGTTATGATACCACATCATGGCCCCCTTCAACAGTGTTTCTCCAATTTTTTCAATAATACGGACTCAATCTCGTCATCCTTTAAGTCGTTCCCTTTTATACCACAAGTGTAAGTGGTAATATGCTCATTAGGGTCTGTGGTCCCATGTACTTCGTGATATCGGGCATTCTGAACTTCTTCGGAATGGGCTTTGGAGCCGCACTTGATGGAAATGGGTTTTGCACGAACTTCTTCGAATCTACCCCCTTCAAAATCGGAGGTGCACCCGGGATCTGATCGACCCTCGAGTTATAGGTTTCTACTTTTTTCTCATTAGCTTCTATATTCTTTTCTCTCGATTCAATTCTTTTGGCGAGGTCCTCGAGCATCTTCATAATAGCGGGGTCTGTTGCTTACCCATTGTAGCTTGATCTTTCTAGTACCTGCTCGACTCGAGGAGTTGTATCTGGTGCTGCTGTGCTTGGAGTTTTTTGTTGGCTCTGCAGCTGAACAGTAGCCACTTGTTGCGCTTGTAACATCTCAAAAATTACTTGTAGGTTAACTTCTCTTTCTTCTTGAGTTGGAGCTTTCTGCGCTTCGATTTGGTCACCTTCGGGCACACTTCAGTCGGTATCAGAGCCTACATCGATATGCACAACATTGCGAGAGGCCACATTGATGGAGAGTGGTGCTGGTACTACCCTAAGATTTTGTGGTGGTACACCAGTGATTGGGGCCGCTGCATTGTTCTCTCCATGGACCTCGAGGCCATTATTCTCATGTGCATTCACTGAGTTAGACATTTTTGACCTGAAAACAAAGATTCTTGGGCAAGAAAAAGTGTGAAGAATAACTTGTATTTTCAGAAAACAGCACTAAAACAATCACTATTATTTTTAGCCCCACGGTAGGCGCCAAACTGTTTACCTTGAAAATGGTATTAACAATTATACTTGATTTTTTGGTTCTAAAAATATGTGGTTTATCTTAATACTAGTTATTAGATAGGAAGTGCTAAGTGTGAGTTAGAAAAGTAAGATATGCAAACCAATGTTGCCACAGAGCCGGGTCTCGAGCAGGCTGGAACAGGGGGCCTCGAGGTCTAGCTATGGCAGTTAATAATGAGAAATCGATTAAGAGACAATGATATTGGGAGCCTCGGGGATAGCCTTTTACGCCTAATAATTGGAAATAAATGAAGAACAATTAATGAAGACAATAAATAAAGAGCAATGAATCTATAGAGTAATTGTTGAGCACGCTTAAGCAAGAAAAACAGAGAATGTTCTGTTGTATTCAATATTCATGTGTGTTACAAAATGACAGGGGTCCCCTTTATATAGGAGGGGGAATCCCAACATAGTACCTGTCTAATTATGACAAGGAAATGCTATTGGTACAGCTGTATAATGGCTCAGTACGGACTTGTACTATTCTTGCAGACCTGGTCAGCTTTAACCATGTGTCCTTGGGAATTTCCCGCCTTTCCATGACGATCATCGATTCGTACTGCTCCGAGGTTAACCACGGTGAACCTCCGATATGCTCCCACGAGGGGCGTACCTCGGGCTCAAACTTCAAATTCCGCTACTAGCTTCTCGAGGTCGGGCGTAGAGTACCACAGTGGTCTCAAAACTGGACTCCCCGATTTTGTGCTATCAAATGCAAGCATCTCTTTTCCGAGTGATGGATCGAATTTGCAAATATAGGTTGGGGGCTGGAACTTTGCATTTGTGAAGTTGAAATCACATATGCAGACAGAGGGGCATCACATTTGCAATGAAGCAGTCGCATTTACGATACTATGGATTTGGGGGCAGTTTTGTGTTTGCGAATCATAGTTCTCATTTGCGGCCTCCCAGTGTTCCCATTTACGGTGATCTTAAATGTTTTGTGACAATTGAAGGCTTAGAGACCGGTTCGCAAATACGACCAGTTGTTTGCTTCTGCAAACATCGCTATTGCGAACAAGAGTTTGCAATAGCAACATCTGCAGCTGCGTAAAATGTTGGGATTTCGAGATTTAGCTCATTTCACACCATATTTGAACCCTAAACTACATATATGTTATATTTGAAGAGAAATTCCTTCCCAAATTCATAGGTTAGTAACTTTAAATTCTTTTCAATCAATTTCAATTACTTTTTCAAGAATATCATTATCAAATCTATGAATTTCATTGTAGAAATTGGGGATTTTGGGTAGAGTTTAGGGATTTTGTAAATCAAAATTTAGACCTCGAATTTAGGTCAGATTTCAAAACAAATCACATATTTTAGCTCGGGGGTGAGCGAGCAATCGGGATTTGGTCTTAATTTAAGATTTCGACCATGTGGGTACGAGTTGACTTTTTGTTGATTTTTTCAATTATGTTAAAGATTGAACCTTTTTCAGTTATGTAAAATGCATGAAGGGTAATACCATGCACTTGCTTTTATATTATTATTATGTGAGGATGAGAGTAAAAGCACATGACCCTTGATAGGAGGGTGTGGAGGTAGAGGATTAAGGTAGAAGGTTAGTGGGTAGTTTTTAGTTGCTCACCGATAGTCTTAGTAGCATGATTGTCCCTTCATATTCTTAGATTTTTATTACGTTATGTGGTTTTGTTCGCCTCAGGTATTGTATCCCTTGTTGCTAGTATTTGGTACTACTTATCTTTTATCTCCATTTTTCTTTTCTCTTCCCTTTTTCTTCCTTTCTTGCTATCCACTTCTTCTTATTATCCTTCCTGAGCCGAGGGTCTATTGGAAACAGACTCTCTACCTTTTAGGTAGGGGTAAGGTCTGCGTACAAACTACCCTCCCCAGACCCCACCTGGTGGGAACATATTGGATTTTTTGTTGTTGTTGTTGTTGAGGATGAGAGTAAAACCACGAAGGGTGATGTCGTGCACTTGCTTTTATATTATGTGAGGATCAGAGTAAAAACACGAAGGGTGATGTCGTCGTGCAATTGATTTTATATTACTATGTGAAGATGAGAGTAAAAGCACAAAGGGTGATTCCATTCAATTTTGTCGAATTCATTGCCCTTTACTTTGACATCAAAATGTTGTTTTGGCTTTATGGCTTCGTTATTTGTTTTTGAAATATTTTTCAGGGTTGTTGAACCCTTAATTTATGTTTCCGCTTTAAATCCCTTTTACTTATGTACTTGTTATTACCTTAATTTTTGTTATCCCATCTCTATACTTGACTCTCTACTTGCTATTTTGTTACGTCTTTATATAACTGTACAGGTTCATTGTAGGTGTCTTGTCTTAGCCTCGTCACCACCTTGTCAGGGTTAGGATCGACACTTACTGAGTACATTGGTTGATTTTACTCATAGTATACTTATGCACGTCTTGTTTAGATATACATATTTGTACCAGTGGAGTCTCGAAAGGTGCTTAGCGGATACCAAACGGGTGATTCAAGGTAGAGGTATAGTCCATTCGCAAGCCTTAGAGCCACCTTCGTATTGCTATTATACTGTTTCTATTTCCAGTACACTGTTGTACTTCTTCCTAAACATTGTATTTAGTATACTCTAGAAGATCATGTACTTGTTACTCCATTTCTTGGGAGGGTTTCATGTTAGTATGGATTTTAGACTTATCTTGTTCTCTTTCGAGTTGCTTTTACTTATTCTTATTATCTTGTTGATTAGTCATTTGTTGTGTGTTGGCTTGCCTAGCAAGTGGTGTTAGGCTCCATCACAAGCCCGAATGGTTGGGATTTTGGGTTGTGACAAATGCTCATACTCACTAAACACATGTGTAATAACAACAAGATCGTAAAGTGCATAAACATAACTAGGGGAGACGGATAGCATAATGCACTACAAAAAGGCCAAGCATGACTAAGGTGTAATAAGTTAATCACATCTTAAGAGCCATCTCTCAAATATCTCCACAGGGACTAAACAGAACAAGAACGTGCTGGTGAATAATCAAGTTGTCTCACAACTCATCATAGCTTAAGGAAGTAATACATGAAACAGATTAAGAAATGTTGCGCTGAAAGAGAGAATCCAATCCAGTATAGAATAAACATTCTCATTGGTCCTAAAAATTGCCGCATAACCTATTTGAGTCATTCCAAAATAGGTCAATATCCTTCCAAAAGACAATAGTGACCCCATCCACGACACATATAATTAGCTGTCAAATCTTGAATACACTTCCACAGTCCGCAACTAGAGGTAAAGTCTACCAAACCGCGAGAGTAGCAAAATCACCATATTGGATCCCTAACTCTTTCTCCTAATGACCTATCATACATACACAATCACCCCATGGGACATACCCCCATAACCTTCCGCACCAAGTGGTGAAACCTGAACATCAATGGCTACCAGCCATGCGATTTTTGTAGTACTAGTCAAGCATCTTCAATCAATACACAATGCATCTTCCACTAAACACACCCTTCTAAGGCGATACAAAAATAGTGCTAGCATTATCTTAAACATCAGATATTTCCTATGATGTCTATAACATTCCTTTTGAAGTTGAACTCTATCCTTGTTTATGCAATTCAAAATTTCACAAAGCTCCTCTCACCTATCATGCTAAATATGCGAAAGTACAAGAATCTCAGTATAAACCTTGAACCACGAATAACATAAACTCTTTATCGACTAGAAACCTTCCACTAAGCTCAATTCACGAGAGAACCACAACATGCAATAAATTTCCATGCCTTTAGAAGACACCAACAACAAGTCGAAACTCTTTGGAATATATAGGCACATAACCAAGCCATCCGAACTACATCTCTCTAAATCACCCAAATCACACAGACTACCAAACCCAACAGTACTACCACAAAAATGCTTAAGCCTTATAATACCAAAAGAGTCAATCATCTCCAATTACCATGCTGACCCAGGAAACTACTAAACGGACCCAACTCCTTCAAATTGCTCATTACCCGCCTTCACGACCATGCTACTTTTCCCCCGTACACCAAATCAAAACTCATCCCAAGTGATCCAACATGAAACCTTGAAGTCCTAAGACTCGTGAGCCATTTTATTCCCTCTTATACCTCCAACCCACGTACCTATTATGAAGAAGCCTTCTAAGAATCTGAAGTTGTTCCCTTTATCTCTCAAACACTGCCTTGCAAAACCATAATGATACAGAAATGTTTCGAGTCTCTTTCAAAAACCAACACAAAACTCGAATCTTCAGTCACACACAAATTTGGAAATCCTTAGATATCACATATTAAATCTTAAATCCATCAGAACCTTCTCGAGAGTCACCCACTCAATCCAAATATAATATTTGACCCCCAAATGTTCCTTAGTTTAATTATTATAAAACACATGACTAGGTGATCCAATTGCCGATGGTAGACTCCCCCACTTGGATCTATACCACAATCACATAACCCAAGAACCCATGAAAGAACCTAACTTCTGCTAAATCTAAAAAGCCACTACTTATTCTCTCTAGACATGCGATTTCCGGCGCTAAGGGCAGTCTGCCACCGGAATGGGCACAAATTCGCCATCCGGAGATGAAATTCCACCGGACCTGGCTCAAAAGAACTACTTTGGCATTGTGCACAAATCCCAGTTGGTTTCATACCAAAATTCCAAGCGAGCTGCTGCAGATCTACAAAAAGGTGCAGCGATCACTGTAATCGCCTGAAATCTTCAAAATTTCCCAATCCATTTCTGGGCCAAATCGAGCAATTCCAAGGAGTGGAGATTCTTCCCCAGGTCAAATTCTACCGTGGGAAATGAGAGCTCTGATGTTTTGCAAATCGCCGGCGAGGTGACAGTTGCCGGAGAAGATATTCCATGTATCCAATTGGCAAGAAACAAATGTGAAAATGTTTCTACTAACCTAGAGAAAATTCCCCAATCCTCAAAACCCCACTACAATCACCCAATCGTCACAAAAATTCAAAAAACCAATTTTGCAGTCGCGAACATAAAAGGTGCTCGATGAAATGCCCCAACCAATTCCACTGTACCAATTGAAGTGCAGTTCATTGAAAATGAACCTTTTGATGTTCCTAAAGCTCATCGTGGTGCCGGAGTCAATTTACAAGGCCCAATTCCTAATGATCGGTCCTCATATTCTTCCCCAATTGCTCAGTTGGTCGGGGATGGTGAACCAGCTATCCAAATCGACCAAGTTCAATGCCAAATTGTTTCTGTAGCTATAGGGAATCTTCCCAATCCATTACAACCTCAGCTCAACCAATCAAAAGTCACAACTTCTCTAAAATCAATTTCTGCAGCTACCACTATTACAGGTGTTAGACCAAATGCACTAGTCATTCCCAAGTAATCAATTGTGCATCACACCCGTGAAAACCAACCTCCTATAAATTGTGAACATCCCCAGGAAATTGAAATGCAACCACATAGCCAAAAACCTGATGCGTGACCCCTATCTCCTTCATCAGAAAACCAGGAGGCAAAGCTTCCATGGTAAATCAATTTTCCTCGACAAAATCAAAGAAAAAAATAAGGCAAATGAAAAGACAACAGGAAGCTGCTTTGGCTAAAACAAAGATCAACTTTGCAGATAACTTTATGGAATCTGATGTTCAACCCCATGTTGCACCCTCACATTTGACTACAAGAGTAGAATCATATGTAGCACCCTCACCTCATTTGGAGGAAGCATGTATTATGATTTATACTAGTTTTTCACATGTGTCTAAGGTAGAAGGAACTGGGGCTGACTCTGTTACTCAAATCCAGGCAGAGGAAGTAGGAACTATGTCTCATGTAGCACCCTCACCTCTTGTTAAGGAAGTAGGAATTGTGCCATATGTATCACCCTCACCTCTAATAGAGAAAGTAGGTACTATGGCATTAGTTGCACCCTCACCTTTGCATGAGGCAGTAGATGAGTATATGCATATACAGTCTAAGGATGAAGTTGATATTGGTGATAAAGCAGATGATGAACATAGTGAAGACTTGAAGGATGATGAAACTTGAACTCATCTTCTTACTGCTTTTAATAATCATTCTGATACTGCGACAGTCATTAATGCACAAGGACTCTCCCCCAGAAATAAGCCACAACATTACCTCACCAGAAGCAAAGTAACCATCTCTACCCTTCCACCAAAGAACACCCTCCCCAAACACTTTTAATGATTAGTACAATCACATGGAATAGAAGAGATATAAGAACCTCTGCAGCCATTGAAAGACTCAGAACTCTCAAACACCTTCACTAATTATCCTTTATTTCAGTCCTAAAACCTTTCCTTGACAGCACTCATATCAACTACTACAGAATCCAATTGTCCCTGCATCAAGCAGCATCAAATATCAACAACCAAATTTGGATCTTTTGGGATCAAGATTTTATAGGATCAGTCATTGAACAAGATGAGAAGAAAACGACTGTTAAACTAAAGCATGTAGAAGCAACTAAAGTTTTCCAGTTAATTTTTTTCTATGCCAAGTGTTAAGAAAATCTGAAAAGACCACTACGGGAGGTACTGAGGTATAAATATTTGACATGTACCATCCCATGGTGTGTGATTCGAGATTCAATGTTATTGCATCCATTGAAGAAAAGATAGGAGGTCTACCATACAAAATGAACAAGAGCTTGGAATTCCTCAGTATGATAGAGGATTGTGGACTTGTAGACCTGGGGTTCTATTGTCCTAGGTATGCATGGTCCAATGGCATAGGTCCAGGATCAATAATTTGGAAGAGATTGGACAGAGGGATGGTAAATGACAACTAGCTGATCTCCTTCCCATCTACCACCATTTCACACCTATCCTCCACTAGGTCTGATCACAATCCTCTGCTGATGGAGATGAATGCCGGGCAGGATACCAGCAAAAAATATTTCAAGTTTCTCAAATGTTGGGTGGAAATGGAAGGTTTCATACCTATGGTTCATGAAGTCTGGAATCAAGAAGTCAGAGGCAATGCTATGTGGATCTTCCATCAAAAGCTTAAAGGAGTCTCTAATGCCTTAAGTAAATAGTCGAGGTAGGAATATGGGGATATTTTTCAGAAGGCCAAGGAATATGAAGAAAAAGTGAAGCAGGCAGAAATGACTTGGGCACAAACAAATGATGCAGATGAAAGAATGAACTTTCAAGAGGTAACATCTCAATACATAAATTACATGAAGTTGGAAGAGTCTATTCTGAAGCAAAAACACAGCTTCAGTGGTTCAAAGATGGTGATGCAAACCTAAGATACTTTCATAGTTTAATGAGAAGAAGAAGAAGAAAGTTTTTTATACATAAAATCAAAGACATTGAAGGTGAATGGGTGCAAGGTGATGAAGCAATAGGGGAAGCTGCTTGTGACTACTATCAGGATCTATTTACATAAACTGGTGGCATCATTAGAGAAGACTTGCTATCCTGTATTCCATCATTTATCACAGATGAAGAAAATGACCTTCTCATAGAGATCCAACTATTAAAGAACTCAAGGAAGTGGTTTTCTCAATGAATCCTACAAGTGCAGCAAGTCTTGATGGCATGAATGGAAAGTGTGTTCAATCCTACTGGGACATCATCAAGGTTGATCTGATACATGTTGTTCTAGCCTTCTTTGGTGGTTCAGAAATGCCTAAGTACATTACTAGTGCCTGCCTAGTTTTTCTACCAACGGTTGAATTTCCCAACTCCTTCACTGAATACAGACCTATCAGCCTCAACTATTTTGTCAACAAAATCAACTCAAAGGTTATCTGCTCCAGACTTGGCCTTATCCTTCCTAGAATCATCTCATCCAACCAGTATGGTTTTTGTTAAGGGCAGGAGTATTTCTGAAAACATAATGCTTGCACAGGAAATTGTGCAAGGCATCAAAAATCCAAACAAAGGTCAAATGTTATTATCATGCTGGACATGGCAAAATCTTATGATAGGGTATCCTGGAGCTTTACATGTATTATGCTGAGAATAATGGGATTTAATGAAAGAATAATTGACGTGATATGGAGAAATACGTAAAAAAAAATTGGTACTCATTGATCATCAATGGCACTAGATGTGGTTTTTCCACTATACCAGATGTTTGAAACAAGGAGATCCACTAGCTCCATCTTTGTTCATCATAGGAGCTGAACTACTTTCTAGGATGCTCAAAAACCTCACCCATGATCAATTCTTTAATGGCTTCTACATGTAGAGGAGGGGTCCACAATTCAACCACCTAAGCTTTGCAGATGACATCATAATTTTCACATCAGGAGGTAGAGCATCACTGTAGAAGATTATGGAGGTTCTCAGCAATTATGAACACACATCTAGGCAGCAAATCAATAGGCACAAAATCCACTTCATGGCTTCTCCTTCTTCATTCCCAGCTTCCATCAGAAGGGTTCAGCAGGTCACAGATTTCACCAAGAAAGAATCTCTCATTACCTACCTGGGGTGTCTATTATACACATGAAGAATGAGAATAGTATATTTCAACTCCCTGGTAGCTAAGGTGGTAAGCAGAACTAAAGGGTGGCAAAGTAGAATCCTCTCTTATGGAGGCAGGGCTACTTTGATTAAGTATGTGCTCCAATCTTTACCTACACACATGTTGTCAGCCTTACCCCCCCCCCCCCC
>ML408073.1:74930-90466 GCA_005239525.1 Nicotiana knightiana | reverse complement strand
TTTTTTAAAGATGGGGTCCCAATTTTTCCCACCCACATGTTGTCACCCCTTCCCCCCCCCCCCCCCAAACTATACTGAGGCAGGTTGAGAAGTTAGCAGCTGACTTCTTTTAGGGAATGGAGAAAGATAAAAATAAATACCACTGGACCTCTTGGCAAAAACTGGCATTTCTAACTGAAAAATGAGGTGTTGGCTTCAGATCAATGGAGGATATCTGCCAAACCATGGAATACAAAAAATGGTGGCTTTTCAGAACTAAAGAGCCACGATGGAGCAAGTTTCTCAGAACTAAATAATGCCAGAGATCAAATCCCATTTCCGAAAAATGGAATTCTGGGCAATCACAGACATAGAAGAAAATGATGACTAACAAGAAAGAAGCTGAAAAATACATAATTTGGAGACTACATTCTGGTAACTGCAGTTTTTGGTGGGACAACTGGTTGGGAGCTGGTGCACTTGTTCAACACATAAATGGAAGAGGAAGTCCAGGAAACGTAACTGTAGCCAATTTCTGGGACTAGGGCTGGTGGAATTTGCAGAAACTGAAGTGTAGAAGCTTTTACTTGACACTATACCAACCATCATCTGCTATAACATTTGGAAGAACAGGTGCAATGCAAAATATGTCACCAAAACTTCCACCCTCACTAGAGTCATCTACTCTATCAACTCAGATATTCACATGCTCATGCAAACAACCTACCCCTCAATCTGCTGGCCACTAAACTGGGAGGATTTTTACCCCATTGTTGAGAGCATAAAACACTACATCAATGTCAGGCAGGTTATTGGAGCAGACCTGAACAGGGATTTGTAAAATTCAGCAGTGATGGGAGTGCACTGAACTATCCAGGAATTATAGGGGCATGGGAAATAATAAGGAGCTGCAGTGGTACATCCATTCATCCCTTAGTTTCTCCATTGGGAGAAGGTACCAATAATCAAGATAAAGTTAAAGCAGCAGCCTTAGGGTTAAGTGGTGCATTAATAATGGCCACAACAAGGTACACTTAGAAGCAGACTCAACGCTACTCATTCATTGGCTTATCATTGACACTGATCCACCATGGAGTTTAAAGATGCAATTGATGAATCTGAGACAACTATGTGACCAATGTGAAGAAACCAAATTCTCACATGTGTACAGGGAAGCCAACTTCCCAGCAGATTCCCTCTCAAAACTCAGCCACAACCTATCAACCATAAACCATGACTACTCCACTCAATCTCTCCCCAACCATATTAGAGGTCAGATTCAGCAGGACCGTCTAGGAACCCTGCCTTCAGGCACAAAAAACCAGTAGGATCATCTGCCCATCACAGCTTGCCTCCACCTCTAATTCCTCTCATGGATATGGTTGATATTGTTGAAAAAATGGGAGCTAACCTATCTATCCAAAGCAACATATCCAGCAGCAGCAAAAATAGCAACAACAATCTTTTCTCCACTCCAACCAGAAATGGAGACCAGTCTGCATAGCAGCCCTCAGCAATTCCATTCCTTACCCACATGATAAACATCATCACCTTACACTGGAGGAGCCCAAATATCAATAGCAAGCATCAACCCCAAATCCAACTAGAGGAGGGAATGATGACATTTTTCTACCTAACTTTGATTTTCTTTTTTTGAGGCACCGAAAGTAAACTCATAGCATTGGTATGCATTAAAGGTGTGGTATCAAAACTGTGTGTGCTCATTGTGTTGAATGTATACCAATATGGTGGGGAAATTCCATTTACCTGGAATAACCAGAATAACTGCTGCTTCCTCTCTTCTGTCAACATGTTTTTTTGGTCACTGCATTATCCACCACTCGAAAGTATCACAGATGATACAAGACAACAACCAAGAAGCATCAATATTTTTGAATGTTTGGAGTTGATTGCAATTGAGCAATCAACAATATGCAACACAGTTTTTGGACAGTTTTCTGCACATTTTTTGGCATCTACTTGGGTTACCTTCACGATGGCTTCCTTCATTGCTCAAGCCAACATGAAGATAACTTTGATGTATCCTTTACTACCTACCCTATGCTGTTGTATTATGTTTTTGTCTCCTCTTATAGGGAGAACATGTCTTCTATTATATTATAAGAGCAAATGTATATTGGAGGAGTCCTCTGATTCTAGTGTTATAGTTGACCTAACTTTACCCAGTTTTTTGTAAATCATTAGGCTACCATTTTTGGTTAGCAAAATGGTACACTCATTTAGGTCTGACTACACATACTTGTAAGGTATCAAATGGCTATATATTTAGTAGTCATCTGATACCAACCACTTATTCGGAGGTAAGGTTTATGTCCCCCTCCTTGTTGTACTTTAGTTTTATATACATGAAAATCAACTCTAGGCACAATTCCTAGTGGATTCACCAAAAAGAAAAAGAACCAACGATGATTGCTCCTCTTTAATTTCCATGTTCCCACACTGTTACTATATATATATATATATATATATATATATATATATATATACATATATATATATATATATATATATATGTTAGCACATAAATACTCCAAAAAAAAATAACTGCTTGAATCATTCCCTTGCACACTACTGTCAGTGATGAATATTGAATATGAGTCCTCGCACGGCCTCCATGTATCACCAAGGTGAAATACAACACGCACCCAGTAATTCCTTGCTCATATCATCCTTAAAGTCATTCTCCTAAAATAATATCTAACCCACAAACGTTTCTTAGTCCAATATTTATAAAACACATGACTAGGTGACCCAATCGTCGATGGTAGACTCCCCCACTTGGCTCTATACCACAATCACATAACCCAAGAACCGATGATGACTGCTCTTCTTTAATTTCCATATTCCCACATTGTTACTCAGCTGAATTTATCATAAGCTCATGATGCACCAACCATAGTGCATCCCAGATCATCAACCCAAATGCACACTCAAAATCGTGGAAGAAACTCTTCAAAGAAACCTCATAAGGAATCGGGAAAGCCCCAACCTTCGCACAGGAGATAGCTCATCTATTGACCCCCATATCAACATATTCCTATGACCTCCATGGTGAAATGATATGTAATCAATGACTCTTGGCGAGTCCACGCTCATCTACATGCTACAAAAATCTATTTTATTCGACCAATGAACAACTATGAGACCCTTCAACACTTCCCAACTGAAGACGGTATGCACACCAAGATAATAATCAAGCATTCACAATTCCTTAGTAGCTCAAGCAAGCCCTTCTCGTCAAATTTGAACTCTCAAAATGTAAGAAGTTGTGGACAATATGAAATTCCCTCAATGGTCCATAAAGACCTTATATCATCAGACTTCCCCAACATCCATGGCAAACCCAATACAAAATCCATAATGGTAGGCCCTCGCTTCCACATCAGTATAGCCATCTTCCGAAGTACATCACTCTGTCGTTAACGCTCATTATCGACCTACTAACAATCATACACCGTGAAACATGCCCAATAATGTCCTTCCTTAAGATTTACTTCCCTCGAACCATCAAACTAGAAATGCAAATCTGACCCCAAAGTTGCAAATGGTGATCCATAGTAAGGACCACCTCCTCAGCACTATCTAGAAACATCGTGTCCTTGAGAAAAGGAAAATGAAAACCATCATACCGACGATCCTTAATGCATTCAAACAAGGAATACTAGTTATACTCAACTCAGGAATATGCAATCTCGTAAATCTATCGATCGGGTCCTACATACCCATGACCAAAATTCCTTGCCTCCAATGGAAAAAATTTCAAACTCCGAATTGTGAACTAGATCATCCTTCTCATGGGCTACTACGGCCGCAAGTTTAAGCAATTATTATACCGTTCTTCACCCACACCGCGTCAAGACAAATGCGTGGATCATCATAATACACTGTATAAGGCCCCAGACCCATGGGCAATACCAACATTGGGGCAGAAGCATTTCGCGGTCGCATATGCGATCGCATATCCCGTTTCGGAGCTTTATTTTTGGATTTTTATAGCCTAACCCTCTTCTCATAAAACACTATTAGGGGTCATTCTAAAAAGAAAAATCTACATTTTTGAGAGAGAGGAAGGCGTTCTAGAGTGAGAAGAGGAATTCCAAGTCTTTTGTTCAGAAATATTTGCTCAAACCTTGAAGATTTCTCTAGGGTGACTCACAAGGTCTTCAACCAAAAGATAAGATTCTACTCCCTAGACTTCAATTTCGAGATTTAACTGAAAATAGGTAACAACCCAAATAATTCTTGGGTGTGGGAGTGGTTCATTATGTATACATGTACTAACTAGGACCGTAGGATGATTGTTGAGCTCAATTGGGTAGATTTTGGGTAATGAAATAGGGGGAATCAACCGTAGGAGGACCTGGAGATCACCATGACCACCTAGTGTTTCATAAAATGCTCAAATGAGCTAGAATCGTGAACTCCTTCCTAATTATGTTCAATTTTTCTATATCTCTAAATAGATCAAAGTTGCTAGGATTCCAGAAATGTGTAGTGAATTAAGGAAATGCTCAAAGCGAGGTATGATGGCTAAACTCTTCTTCAAGAATTGAACCCCACATCACCCTTGTAAATTCCAAGATGTTTATTATAAGTCATTTATTTCGAATAAGCTTTGTGAAAAAGTACATGTTCGATTCGTGATCAAATTCTCTTATTATGTTGCGTTATTGATTTAGGGCGTGTTTCAACTACGGATTGTGTATCTACATGTTATAATTCCAAGTTGTGCTACATATGAAAATTGTTACGCCAAACTATGTAGAGATTGTAATTCGTATTGTTGTTACACCTCCACCCGCACATGTTGGGGTGAGGCGGCCTGGCCGCTCTGTGTAGGTATTGGTATTGTTGCTACACCCCTACCTACACATATTGGGGTGAGGCAGCAGGGCCGCTTTGTGTAAGTATTGGTATCGTGATACACCTCCACCCGCATGTTGATACACAATTTTTCCTCAAAACTATTTTTTAAACTTGCATATATACCTTCAAAATCACTTTTTATAATAATTGGTATTTTTCCATAATTTTCTATATTTTTATCAATTTATTTTCTAATTTATTCAGTACTTAACATCCAATAATTATTCATAAATTGTATTACAGATAATTTCAAAATATTTCATAGCTCAATATATCATTTTTTAATCCTATTAGGATTTAGTTATTTCACAAATTAGCCAATTTGGCATTATTTGGCTTATAATTGCAAAATAATTGTACATTTTATGCTATTTTAATTCAATAATCAGTCGTTTTATATTTTAAATACTAGTTAACTACCTTAATTTCACCTATTTAGCCTTCATTTTATTTTATGTAATTGTTAGCTATTTTTATTAATTATTTATCTATTAATTGGGTATTTGACAATTAGCCCCTCTCTATTTCAGTTATAGCCTAATTTAATCTGACCCTAACCCAATTGAAACCAGCCCAAGACCCAATCGAATTAACCGAAGACCGCAGACCCAATCCATTAAAATCACCCGACCCAATCCTATGTGTAATCTGGACCGTTGATCAAATTTGATTAACGGCCCAGATTCACTCTTACCATTAATAACCCTAAAGACTACCCCCTCCCATCCTCATTTGCCCCGTCTCACTTCTCTCACAATCCCTCTGGTCTCTCTAGGTTCTCTCTAGAACCTTCCATCTCCCATCCCCTCCAATGGACTCTGTCCATCTTCTCCGGTCACCTGCCTCGCCGGAAGCTATGTCCTCTCACACCCTCCTAGCCTCTGCTTCACCCCACGCCAGTTTGATACTACCCTGAGGTCCTCAGGTGAACCTGGAGCGGTTCAACTCCCACGCATGGTGCTCCGCGCCATTTTTCGGCCACCTCCGGCCGTTCGAGTAAGATCTATGACTGTTGGGGTTTAAACCTGTAATGTTTTTGATGTTTTCTTATCTTTCTGGGTTCTCTTTGAAAACCCACACTCTTAAAACTCCCTAATTCTTTTAGATTTGTGTATACTTTAAGATATTTCGTTGTTTTCTCAAAGATTTTCAGATATTCTCTAAAAATGACTCTTCATTTCCAACTAGGGTTTCATGACCCCGTTTTTAAATGATTTTCCTATGATTTCTCAGTATTATCTCAGGGTCTCTACTGTGTTTTAGTGTTTTATTTAAGCTTCTCTCCTTTATCTGGTCCGTTGTGATGAAATCCCTAATTTTCTAGTCCTAAACCCTAAGTTCCTGACTTTGTCTTTGATATTGTTTGCATATGTATGAACTTTATGATTATCTAATGTTTTACCCTATGTTGTTTATCTATGTCTGTGATTCTTTCCTTGCTTTTTCGCTTACATTGTTGTTTACCCCATAAGTTCATGTGAATCCCTAATGTCATATGTTTTCACTACTAGGGTTTCTGACTTCTTGTATGTTATTTATTCAATTCATGTTAATATCTTTTAATTGATGTTATTCATGTTTGAATCCCTGATTCTCTGTAATTTTACTTTGTTAGGGTTCCTGATTTATTATTTGAATCTGATTCCTTGTGATTGAAAAACCTTACTGATTTCTTATGGGACATTCTTACTGATTTCCGACCTTTAATTTATTTCTTACCTTGCATGGTTGATTTACTATTAGTTGATCCCTGTTTCCTTAATTAAAATCTGATGAACCTAGTCTCAATTGCATACTTGTATTGGGTTGATATTGTTTCCTTATATGGTATATGTATGGGAAATTTCCTTATTTGCTATTTTCCTATTAGCCGTTTGAATTTAACCCCTTCAATCAAAGGATACTTATGCTGATATCACACTGTTTGAATATTCCTTAAGTTATATATGGTCCCTTTCCTTATTTGCTACTCACCATTTAAATAACTCCCTTAATTATGGGAGTACTTGGGCTGATTTCACTGGGATTGATACTAAGTTCCATAATTATTAATTGATTCTGATTTTTACCTTATTTTAACCCAGCTTTCAAAAACTATATATAGATATGCTCTTCTCTCATTTTTAGACAGAACTGATCTATTCAACTCTCTCTCACACACAAATAAAAACTCTCTGCTCTCTCTTCTGTGCTAGCTACTACTATTCTACGTTAGCCGGCTGCAAGCCAAGGCTAACTATTGTGCATCTCGTACTTCCTGTTTGTGTTACTGCTTTCCTCACTTCACTGGTATGTTCTAATTTAGATTTCAGTCCTCAAACCAACATGTTTCTATCACTGTTGTAATTCATTGTGTTTCTCATTTGCTTTTACTTATTATTCAACATGTACCTAGGATCCTGAACTCCCCTCTGCATGTTAATATAGGCCTTACTTGTTTATGACCAGCATGTTTCTGTATACTTAGCACCTGCTTCTTACGTGAATCTCCATGCCTATGACTGGTACATTAGTTTAATCATGGTCTTAGTTGTTTTGGTGTTAATCTAACCTAATACTTTACTATACCCCTAATCCTCTAGACCCTTAGGAGCTTCTGATGGTATGCCTATATGTGTGTCTGCCTGCTATATGTTTGCTCTCACATGCTATGTATTTGTCCCTCAAATCCCATTACCCCTGTTTGTGATTCTTGGACTATCCCTGGTCCTTTGTGTGATGTTGAACTTTTATTCAAATCAAGTCTCCCTCTTCAAAACTGTTTTCTTACTTACCCTTTATCAAAATTATTTTCTTACTTAAATCCTTTTAAAAATAAAAAGCACTCTCACATATACTCTTAGAAGTCTAGGTTCTGCCCCTTCTGTGTGAGCATTGCCTTGGGACCCTTGAGCTCCCTCTGAACTTTGACACACAGAGGCTAGACATTCCACACTACACTTACTCTTTTGTCTATGAAATCTGGGTGTGAGCACTGCCGGGGAGCCCTTGATGTCCTTAGGGAACTCTGACACACCCGGATTATGAGAAGGTTGTGAAATAATACCTGGCATTGAGGACTTGGAGACTTGAGCCTATTCTGTAGGCTCCCTATAGTTAACTTCTTATTTTCCTTCTATTTCAGTTGTGTAATTCGTATTCAATGGTCTGTAATAATTATTTGTAAACAACTCTAGGGTCGAATAGTGAAAAATGGGTAGGTGATATGCATGATGTAGTATGATTAAGGGTAGAGACCATATTTTCTAGGTTTATTATCTCTCTATGCGCAATAGTAGCCATGTTTAGGAACACCATGCCATGCATTAGATATCATGCTACTTAGGATTTATGTGTATTCAACATCTCATATTCACGCTTAGAAATCCTGCCTATAGGATAAATAATTACAATGAAATAAGTGTCTATTATGTGATTCTGCATGTGTTCTGAGTTGTCCGCTCAAGGGTACTGGTCTAAAACCCCATAGAAACCTTACTCTGTTGCATTGTTTCATGCATTATGGTCAAACCTAGTCAAGCTAAAGTGTCGTCCGCATGATAGCTTTTAAGATAGCCTTATCCAAAAGTCCACTGGGTTTCCCTAAACCCAAACGGACGCCCTCACGTTCTGTGCATTTTGTTTGGAGAACTAAATGCTTCATGCTAATTATTGATGATAAATTGTCGAGTCCGGTGGGGGTAAGGGCCTAACTTTATTTGCTTTGCAGAAAAAATGAGGCACAAAGTCCCCAGATTCGGCATGGTCTCCAACGTCCACCCAAAACTGTGAGTTGGTGGTAGGATCTGCACTCTAGCGACAAAGCTATCGTCAGGAAACACTTGGGTAATCTACCGTCTCTCCTGGAAATCCAGCCTAACAAAATGATAATAGAGGCTGCTACCCTGTTTTGGGATGGTGAAAGGTCCGTGTTCCAATTTGGGAACATCGAAATGGCGCCTTTGATAGAAAAGATAGGAGGGCTGGCTAACCTATATGGGAAACTTCGGGGTTGTTGATGCCTGAGAACCGCATAGGCAAAAGTTTCCTCAAAATGATGGGTCTGAAAAAGGACGCAGAATTGGTATGTTTGGTGGATTCGTACATTCCTTTTGACTACTTGTACGAAAGGTATAGCTACAGCAAATCATACCGTACCTACCATGACGAGTTTGCTATCACCTCTCTGGGACACGTCCATCGCCGAGTGTTCGTGTTTATGGTTTGTTTTTTGGGTTTGATCGTGTTCCCGATGAAGAAGGAAAGGATCCATACCAGGCTAGCCATGGTAACTAAGACAATAATGGAAGGGGTAAATGGGCAAGATTTCAGCATTGTGCCCATGATCGTTGCAAACATATATCGGGCCTTAGAAAGGTGTCAACAAGTAGCAAAAAATTTCGAAGGTTGCAATTTATTACTTCAACTTTGGCTCATGGAACATCTCCAAAAAGGCTCATATCAACAGGATATTCACCGCAGAATGTAGGATGACCACATCGCTTTCCATCACCCAAAGCGAATGAATTATATCCCTGACATGTTCGCTCAGTCTGAAAATGCTGAGGGATGGGTTGAGCTTTTCGATAACTTGACTGAAGAACAGGTTCAATGGATGTTTGAATGGTTCCCAACGGATGAGTTCATCATTCGATCCCGAGATGCATCATTTCTGATACTGATTGGTCTAAGGGGGACATACCCTTACGTCCCTCTTCGAGTTATGAGGCAAGAAGAAAGCAAGCAAGTCATCCCTAGGGTCGAGAAGATAAGCCATCTTTGAGCTGAATTTCAAAATAATGACAGTCCTCACAAGTGCCAAGCTCAGCACATGTGGCACTGCCAGGTTATACTTGAGAAAGACACCATCGAGCCAGACAGGTATCAGGCCGGTTGTACCCCTTTCTATCTTGGTTGGTTAGAAGAGGATCTGGGTGGTCAGAGCAAGTCGGGGTACATCTGAGGTCACAGGGTTATAGATGAAAGGGTTGAGGCACAAGTCAAATACAACCAACTGCGCAAAAGGATCCGGGAAAGTGAGGATGACCACTACAAGATACATGAGTCCAACAAGAAACTGATCGAGGAATGGAAGGACATGGTTATCAGCGCCAACAAGAGGCTAGGGTACTTGGAATAAGGTATAATCGAGCTGGAAGAAAAGTTCATCAAAAGAGTTGAAGATTGTCAAAAGGCTGAGGGAGCTGCAGGAGGATACCTAGTCAGAACCTACCTGTTGCTGGGACTTCGCGAGCTGGGAAAACTGTACAAGGAAAGCAAGAATGACGAGTCTGGGGAAGGTCCTTCTGGGACCAAGTAGATAGAAGTGTCTTATTTTCTATCAATGTAATAAGGCCAACGACCAATAGTGACTTTTATTTTTTTCGTCTATCGTTTTGGGATTTGTCTATTTTTCTTAACTAATAAAATGAGGCATTTCGCGTTTAAGTTCTCCAAATCAATTTGTCGGCTAGGCCTACCTCGGGCACAAAGAGGTTCCCAACTTAGGACACGCTTTCATTTCTGAATTATGTGTTTAAATACCGCAATATTCTTTTCATGATCCTCACTGACTTGGTTACCTTTTGTTTTTTATTTTTTTTTCTTACTCCCCTTCCCAAAGGTTAGTTCGTGCATTCTGGCATCATCAGCCTATCGCACCATATCCAAGGTCCCTCCACCTACTCCTCCTCCTAGTCCTCCTAAGGGCAAAGACAAAGGCAAAAGTAAGATGGAAGAGTCCAGCGGCACCACAAAGGAGAATATGATTGAACGGGTAGAGGCCACTGATGGCCGAGGTATTCAGGTCCTGCATGAGAACATGTCACCACTTGAACAAAAATTTCTGAAGTTTCAGGAAGAACTCGATCAGGTCCGGAATCTGGCCAATTTGTCATTTTCCCTCAACGTCCCTGACATCAACCTTCCAAATTCTCAAAACCCTGCACCTCCACAAAATATCCCAGGACAGCAAAATCATCCCGCACCTCACCATCACACCACTCCCCCAAAGAACCAAACTCTCCTAACGCAATGCAATGCTTGCCACACCTCAAATAACACTCCACTACTCATCACAGAACCTCAAAACCCCACAAAAGACCATTTCCACACCTACAACAATCCCATCTATGTGGAAACCATGACCCACTCCACTCTGCCTATCCCACAAGCATCCGAATCTTACGAAAAAGATTTACTTATTCAGAACCTGGCCGAAGAGCTTAAGAAACTGACCAGCCAAGTCCAGGGTGTTGAAGGAACCACGGGGATTGAAGGGTTGAATTATGAGGACCTTTGTATCCAACCTGATGTCGAACTGCCCGACGGGTACAAACCTCCAAAGTTCAAATTTTTTGACGGTACTAGTGATCCGAGAGTCCATCTGAGGACCTATTGCGACAAATTGGTCGGCGTGGGAAAGGACGAAAGAATCTGCATGAAGCTGTTCATGAGGAGTTTGAAGGGAGACGCACTGTCCTTGTACATCAGCCAAGACCCCAAGAAATGATCAAAATGGGTAAGCGTGGCATCTGATTTCATGGACAGGTTTAGATTCAACACAGAGAACGCACCGGATGTGTTCTACATTCAAAATTTAAAGAATAAACCTACAGAAACCTTTCGCGAGTATGCTACTCGCTGGAGGTCCGAAGTCGCTAAAGTCAGACCTGCTCTAGAGGAAGAACAGATGAACAAGTTCTTTGTCCGGGCTCAGGACCCGCAGTATTATGAACGGTTAATGATGGTTGAAGGCCACAAGTTCTCTGACATCATCAAATTGGGTGAGCGGATTGAAGAAGGTATTAAAAGCGGTATGGTTACAAATTTTGAAGCCTTGCAAGCCACTAACAAGGCTCTACAGTCCGGTGGTGTGTCTAAGAAGAGAGACGTGGGAGCCGTAATAGTTGCACAAAGAGCCAGGTCCCCACTCAAATACCAAACCTATCCAACACCTCCACTCACATACCATCCAACCCCAAATTACCAAGCTCCACCTCCTTCCTACCAAGCTCCACCACTCACATATCAACCTGCTTCGCCCAGATATCCATAACCCGCTCCTGTCTACCACACTTATAATTCCCAACCATCCCATTACCAATCACCCCCTGCATGCCAAAACTTCCCGAGACCTCGTCCCAATTTTGATCGCTGCCCTCCAAAGCAATACACCGCCATAGATGAGCCCATTGACCAGCTGTATGAGAAGCTCAAAGCTGCAAGTTATGTCACACCTATCCCTACTGCCACCCCTGAGAACCCTTCTCAATGGGTTAACCCAAACAAATCATGTGCATACCATTCCGGCATGAAAGGACATACCACCGAAGAATGCCGCTCTCTGAAGGATAAAATACATGCTATCATTGACAACAAGATTATTGTGGCAAAAGATCCCGCTCCAAATGTCCGCGACAATCCTCTGCTAGACCATAAGGGTAGAGGTATCCATATTATTGAAATAGAAGATGATTGGGATCCCGAGGGGTCAATCGGGTTGATCGTAGAAGGCGATGACCCAAAGAAACCCGCAGTCACACTCAAACCGATCATAGTCTAGATTCAGCCATCTGAGACCACTGAGGTGAATGTGTCTATACCATTTGAGTTTGAAGCAGCGCCACCTGCAAAGTCACCAGTGCTAATTGAAGTTGAGTTTGTATCTCCATCAAATGCACCGACATCATTCGAGATCGCAGTCTTGCCACCCCGAACACACATTCCATTTGAAGTAAGGATGGCTACATCAATTCTGGTGGCAATGTCAACCACGCCACCCTTCTATTCAAACGTTATCCCTTGGGACTACACAGCTGAGGCGAGAAGGAAAGGCAAGTCCAGGTATGAAGAAGCAGTCGCAGCATAGGATATGACAAGAACTGGTATAGTCTACACCCCTGAGCATCTGGCCGAGTCAAGCAAGCAGGCTGCTAACCGGCCTCCCCTTATCGAAACAGGTCCCGATGACCTTTGGACAAAGGTACAGGCTAAGGAGTATTCAGTCATCGACCATCTGAACAAGACAACGGCACAGATATCCATACTCTCTCTACTACAGAATTCCAAAACACACAAAAATGCTTTGTTGAAAGTATTGTGTGAAGCATATGTGCTAAACAACATCACTAGTGGGGAAATGGCAATGTGGTAGGCCAGGTACTGGAGAGCCATAAAATCACTTTTCATGAGAACGAGCTACCACCTGAAGGATTGGGGCACAACAAAGGTTGCACATCACAGTGCAATGCAAAGATCATTTCATCACAAGAATCTTGATCGATGGAGGTTCCAGTCTTAACATTTGTCCGTTGATAACACTCAAGAAATTGGGTAAAGGGCTACATGAGATAAGGGATGGAGCGATCAATTTGAAAGCCTTTGACGGTTCTCAGAGGTCCACCATGGGGGAGATCAATCTTTGTCTGCAGATGGGACCGACTTGGTTCGAAGTGGATTTCCAAGTGATAGATGTGCCAGCATCCTACAACCTGTTGTTGGGACGACCCTGGATTCATGCTGCTGGGGCCGTAGCATCAACTCTACATCAGGCGGTAAAATTCGAGTGGAACCACCAAGAGGTGATTATTCATGGTGACGGTAGCAATCCCATTTATAGTCGTCAAACTATTCCGGTGATTGACGGAAAAAGGAAGATAGGCGGAGGAACTTACCATCACATTAAACGGGTCAATGCTATCGACAAGGACAAGTTGTGGGACAACAAGATTGAGAGCATCCTGAGCTGGAGAGGATATGAGCCAGGCAAATGGCTCAGTAAGAACCTCTAAGGGATCACGAAGACCATAAAGCTCAAGGAACATGGAACCACTTTCGGTCTAGGGTATGAGTACACTTGGCAGGGATTCAACGACTGGTCGCCACCTTGGTGCGGTCCCTATTACCCTTTGGAGCAGCCGATACCTCATATTAAGCAGACTTCCAAGCAGGCCGACACTATTTATGGTTCAGACGAGGAAGAAGTACTTGCAGCAATGAGGAGTTTGTTCCTAGAGGACGAAGATATGGATTGTTGTGTTGATCTCGAGGGGGAGGGGGAGGAAGGCCCTTCCATATAGACTGTAATTAAGGGGACATATCTCAAGAACTAGTCTATCAAGACAACAAAAGCCCGACGAGCCTCGGGGTAGCAAGTCTAATACAAGCATTATTTACTGTTTTATTTACTAAATAATTTTCCTTTTCCTGCATTTTTCAATTTCTGCAATAAAGATCTTCAATGTTCGAAACAGTTATTCAATCTATCAAAGCAACTTCTAAATTTCAATTACGAATCCGATATTTATTGCTATTGCTTTTTCTCATTACTTTATTTATACAGCATTACTATTACTTGTCTTGATGAACCGATGACTATGACATGCAACAAGACAATGCAGCAAATAGACATTGATTCAGATGAAGACGACATACCTGACGAGATTGTCAAAGAAGTTGAGAACTTTGAGAATAGACCTAAGTCTAACCTAGATGAGACTGAAGTTATCAACCTGGGGGATTCAGAAAACGTCAAGGAGACTCGCATCAGCATTCATTTGTCACCATCAGAAAAGAAAGAATACATAGAGTTTCTAAGAGAGTATGAGGACGTATTTGCATGGTCGTATGATGACATGATTGGTCTAAGTACGTCTATTGTGGCTCACAAACTGCTAACCAATTCAATGTGTCCACCAGTGAAACAAAAGCTCAGAAAGTTCAAACCCGACATGAGTTTGAAAATCAAAGAAGAAGTTACCAAGCAGATCAATGCCAAAGTTCTCCCGGTAGTGGAGTACCGGACATGGTTAGCCAACATTTTACCTGTGCCAAAGAAGGACGGGAAGGTCAGAGTCTGCGTCGACTACCGGGATCTCAACCGGGCCAGTCCGAAGGACGACTTCCCCTTGCCAAATATGTACATTCTGATTGATGAATGCGCCAAGCATGAATTATAGTCCTTTATGTATTGCTTTGCTTGTTATCACCAGATTTTGATGGATGAGGAAGATGCTGAGAAAACGGCGTTCATTACGCCGTGGGGAGTGTATTGTTACAAGATGATGTCATTCAGCCTAAAGAATGCAGGGGCCACCTATATGAGGGCCATGACCACCATATTCCATGACATGATTCACAATAAGATCGAGGTGTACGTGGTGTCATTATCAAATCAAAGAAAGTNGGGGAATAGAATTGGATCCGTCAAAAGTCAAAGCCATTCAAGAGCTACCACCACCAAGGAACAAGAAAGATGTGATGAGTTTCTTGGGGAGGCTTAATTACATCATCCGGTTTATAGCACAATCTACAGTCATCTGTGAGTCGATCTTTAAGATGCTAAAGAAGTACGATGCGGCCTAGTGGACCGATGATTGTCAAAAGGCTTTCGACAGAATCAAGGAATATTTGTCAACACCGCCAGTCCTAGTACCGCCCGAGCTAGGCAGACCTCTGTTACTCTATCTTGCCATGTTAGATGGAGCTTTCGGCTAAGTTCTGGGGCAGCACGATGAAACAAGAAGGAAGGAACAAGCTATTTATTACCTCAGAAAGAAGTTCACTCCATATGAGGCCCGGTATTCTCTATTAGAGCGTACCTGTTGTGCTCTAACTTGGGTCGCCCAAAAGCTGAGGCATTACTTCTGTGCCTACACAACATATCTCATATCAAGGATGGATCCATTAAA
>ML408073.1:62051-74843 GCA_005239525.1 Nicotiana knightiana | reverse complement strand
TATTTATTACCTCAGCAAGAAGTTCACTCCATATGAGGCCCGGTATTCTCTATTAGAGCGTACCTGTTGTGCTCTAACTTGGGTCGTCCAAATGCTGAGACATTACTTATGTGCCTACACAACATATCTCATATCAAGGATGGATCCATCAAAGTACATCTTACAGAAGCGCATGCCCACTGGCAAGCTAGCCAAGTGGCAAATCCTGCTAAGCGAATTCGACATTGTTTACATGACTCAGAAGGCAGTTAAAGGACAAGCTCTGGCAGACCATCTTGCTGAGAATCCCGTAGACGGAGGATACGAACCCCTGAAAACATATTTTCCTGATGAAGAGGTATCATTCATAGGAGAAGACATTGCAGAATCCTATGATGGTTGGAGGATGTTCTTTGATGGAGCAGCAAACTTCAAGGTAGTCGGTATTGGAGCAGTCCTAGTATCAGAGACCGGTCAGCATTATCCGATATCCGCCAAACTCACCCTTGCACCAACAAGATGGCCGAGTATGAAGCCTGCATCTTGGGGCTCAATATTTCCATTGACATGAACGTCCAGGAACTGTTAGTGATCGGTGATTATGACTTATTGGTACATCAGGTACAAGGAGAATGGGCAACAAAGAATTCCAAGATACTATCGTATCTGCCCTACGTATAGGAATTAAGAAATAAATTCACAAAGATAGAGTTCCGGCACGTCCCCAGAATCCAGAATGAGTTCGCCGTCGCATTAGCTACTTTGTCCTCAATGATCCAACATCCGGATAAGAATTTCATTGAACCTATTCCCATAAAGGTCCATAATCATCCAGCTTACTGTGCCCATATCAAAGAAGAAGCATATGGAAATCCTTGGTTTCATGACATCGATAAGTACTTGGCAAAAAGAGAATACCCCGAGCTCGCAAATTCCACTCAAAAACACACATTGCGGAGATTGTCCAACAATTTTTTCCACAGTGGAGGAATCCTGTATAGGAGGACTCCTGATTTGGGTTTATTAAGGTGTGTTGACGCAAAAGAAGCATCAAAACTGCTGGAAGAAATTCATGCTGGGACCTGTGGCCCACATATAAACAGTTTTGTTTTAGCAAAGAAATTACTCCGAGCTGGTTACTTTTGGATGACTTTGGAAATGGACTGCATCCAGTATGTTCGGGAATGCCACCGCTGCCAGATATATGGGGATATGATAAAGGTGCCCCCAAGTGAGCTCAATGCAACCAGCTCACCATGGTCGTTCGCCGCTTGGGGTATGGACGTTATTGGACCAATTGAGCCTGCTCCTTCCAATGGCCACAGGTTCATTTTGGTCGCCATTGACTACTTCACTAAATGGGTCGAAGCAGCCTCCTACAAAGTAGTTACTAAGAAAGTTGTGGCCGACTTTGTCCGCGATCGCATTGTTTGGGGGTTCGGAGTTCCAGAGTCAATCATCACCGACAATGGTTCTAACCTCAACAGTGACTTAATGAAAACTATGTGTGAAACTTTCAAGATCAAACACAAGAATTCCACAGTGTATAGACCTCAGATGAATGGATCCGTAAAGGCCGCTAACAAAAACATCAAGAAAATACTAAGAAAGATGATAGAAAGGCACAAGCAGTGGCATGAAAAGTTATCCTTCGCTTTACTAGGATACCGTACCACTGTCCGCATATCAACAGGGGCAACTCCCTATATACTATTATGGTATAGAGGCTATAATTCCTGCCGAAGTGGAGATTCCATCTCTAAGAATTATACAAGAAGCTGAGCTCAGCGATGCAGAGTGGGTAAGAAGTCGCTATGAGCAATTAGCCCTCATAGACGGGAAGAGAATGAATGTAGTATGTCATGGTCAACTATATCAGAACAGAATGGCCAGGGCCTTCAACAAGAAAGTCAAGCCGAGACGATTCACACCAGGGCAACTGGTGTTAAAGAAAATCTTTCCAAATCAAGATGAATCCAAGGGGAAGTTCTCTCCCAACTGGCAAGGTCCGTACATGGTTCATAGAGTGCTGACAGGAGGAGCACTCATACTTGCAGAAATGGATCGAAGAAGTTTGGCCGAAACCGATCAATTCAGATGCAGTCAAGCGCTACTATGTGTAATCTTTATGTTTTCTCAATGATGTAATTTGAACTACGCCTGACCTGATTCCCGTTTAAGAGGGGATACGTAGGCAGCCCTATGGGTTCAGTCAGAATTCAATAAAAATCTATTTTCCCCGCAATTGGTAACTGAGGCAAAATTTTGAGGAGGTCCCTCAAAATTCCGAAGCGAGTAGCAGTCCATAAACATTCACCCAGCCAACTGGGGCAGAATTTTGAGGAAGACCCTCAAAATTCTGAAGCAAGTTCAGCCAATCGCCGCGCGAGCAGCAGCCAGAGGTGTCCACCCAGCAAACTGGGGTAGAATTTTGAGGAGGACCCTCAAAATTCCGCAGCCGGAGAAGTTGCAATGTCTCGAGCCGTGTCATGTCGTCGGTTCATCTAAAACTATTTTAGATTATATATTATATCTTACAAAAATCATGCATATTTATTTTTTCTGAAGCAGCTTGTTTAGCGGACGCTACCCCAATGATGCAAACAGTATCATCATGATCAAGCAAACGAGCCAAGTAGGGCTAGCAGGAATGAAAACTAACCTTTCCCTTTTACAAAACTCATGATCTTTGTTTGGATACAGGCACAAAATTGCAAAAGCCCCAAAACATATTATCCGCTCAAAGGACAGACATCGTTCCTCAAACTCGTCACGCCAACACTTATTATCAGCACAAACAATGCTTCATTATCACAATGCTCTACCGCAATTTAACACCAGCTAAGAATTTCTGTTGTACTTCCTTGAATATTGTATAAGGCTACCTTTCTACCTTCTGAGACTAAACGATGTCTCAATTTGCATTCACATATTGCATAAGGCTACCTTTCTACCTTCTGAGACTAAACATTGTCTCCATCTGCATTCGCATATTCCATAAGGCTACATTTCTGCCTTCCGAGACTAAACGTTGTCTCCATCTTCATTTGCATATTGCATAAGGCTACCTTTCTGCCTTCCGAGACTAAACATTGTCTCCATCTACATTCGCATACTGCATAAGGCTACTTTTTTGCCTTCCGAGACTAAACTTTGTCTCCATCTGCATTCGCATATTGCATAAGGCTATGTTTCTGCCTTCCGGTACTAAACGTTGTCTCCATATGCATTCGCATATTGCATAAGGCTACATTTATGCCTTCCGAGACTAAACGTTGTCTCCATCTGCATTCGCATATTGCATAAGGCTACCTTTCTGCCTTCCGAGGTTAAACGCTACCTCCATTTACTTCTCAAAAAGCAACCAATGCCTCTAGCATTATGTACTGCGCTTTCCTTTTGGGCTAAGCTCTGCCCCTTTAATTTGCAAGGCTATGCTCTGCCTTGTCAGCATCATACTATTGCTTCTTCATGGGCTGAAATATCGCCAACTTTTTCAAAGCCGTCATCGTTCGGAGGCACCATCTTCATGGCCCGAGAACACCATGTCATGGCCTGAGGATCTCTTTTATCAGTTTGCATATCATTATTCAAAGGCGTCATGGTTCGGGGGCACCATCTCCAAGGCCCGAGAACGTCATTTCATGGCATGCGAATCCTGCATCAAGAAATTCATGGCCCAGGACATCATGGTCTAAAGACGTCATCCTTAACCGTCCAAAGACAGCATTCATAGTCCAACGGGAACTTGCACCATGTTTAAATTATGCACGATATGTTTTTATTACTCATTTGCAGGTAACCCGGCAAGCAACAACCATCATGGTAGGCACGGTCCCGTCCCAGTTCTCCTAACTACCCCGTAAGCTGCTTGTTCACCCAACCTTGCACTCTGCATCCACCCTTATAAAAACTTCATCGATATACTTCACCGGTGGTTCCTAAACTACATACGGCTTGATTCTTGTAAAACCAGGTATATGTAGGCAGCTCAGAAACCAGGGTGCGGCCCGAACCTTTCAAGCTATTTCCACTCGGTCAAATTGGCCATCATATCTTTACCCGACAACTCTTCCATCCTTCCCGGGTAAAGAGGGGCAGCTGTTGATACTCAATTTTTCCTCAAAACTATTTTTTAAACTTGCATATATACCTTCAAAATCACTTTTTATAATAATTGGTATTTCCATAATTTTCTATATTTTTATCAATTTATTTTCTAATTTATTCAGTACTTTACATCCAATAATTATTCATAAATTGCATTACAGATAATTTCAAAAATTTTCTTAGCTCAATATATCATTTTTTTAATCCTATTAGGATTTAGTAATTTCACAAATTAGCCAATTTGTTATTATTTGGCTATAATTACAATAATTTTGCAATTATAGCCTAATTGTACATTTTATGCTATTTTAATTCAATAATCAGTCGTTTTATATTTTAAATACTAGTTAATACCTTAATTTTACCTATTTATCCTTCATTTCATTTTATGTAATTGTTATCTATTTTTACTAATTATTTATCTATTTAATTGGGTATTTGACAATTAAACCCTTTCAATTTAAGTTGTAGCCTAATTTAATCTGACCCTAACCCAATTGAAGCCAGCCCATGACCAAATCGAATTAACCGAAGACCCCAGGCCCAATCCATTAAAATCACCCGACCCAATCCTATGTGTAATATGGATTATTGATCAAATTTGATCAACGGCCCAGATTCAATCTTACCATTAATAACCGTAAAGACTACCCCCTCCCATCCTCATTTTCCCCGTCTCACTTCTCTCACAATCCCTCTGGTCTCTCTAGGTTCTCTCTAGAACCTTCCACCTCCCATCCCCTCCGATGGACTCTGTCCATCTTCTCCGGTCATCTCCTTCGCCGGAAGCTATGTTCACTCACACTCTCCTAGCCTTTGCTTCACCCCACGCCGGTTTGATACTACTCTGAGGTCCTCAGGTGAACCTGGAGCGGGACAACTCCCACGCATGGTCCTTCACACCATTTTTTGGCCACCTCTGCCAGTTCGAGTAAGATCTATGACTTTTGGGGTTTAAACCAGTAATGTTTTTGAGGTTTTCTTATCTTTCTGGGTTCTCTTTGAAACCCTAACTCTTAAAACTCCCTGATTCTTTTAGATATGTGTATACTTTAAGCTATTTCGTTGTTTTCTCAAAGATTTTCAGATATTCTCTAAAAATGACTCTTTGTTTCCAACTAGGGTTTCATGACCCCGTTTTTAAATAATTTTCCTATGATTTCTCAGTATTATCTTAGGGTCTCTACTGTGTTTTAGTGTTTTGTTTAAGCTTCTCTCCTTTATCTTGCCCGTTGTGATGAAATCCCTAATTTTCTAATCCTAAACCTTAAGTTCCTGACTTTGTCTTTGATATTGTTTGCATATGTATGAACTTTATGATTATCTAATGTTTTACCCTATGTTGTTTGTCTCTATCTGTGATTCTTTCCTTGTTTTTCCGCTTACATTGTTGTTTACCCCATAAGTTCATGTGAATCCCTAATATCATATGTTTTCACTACTAGGGTGTCTAACTTCTTGCATGTTATTTATTCAATTCATGTTCATCTCCTTTAATTGATGTTGTTCCTGTTCGGATCCCTGATTCTCTGTAATTTTACTTTGTTAGGGTTCCTGATTTATTATTTGAATCCCTGATTCCTTGTGATTTGAAAAATCTTACTGATTTCTTATGGGACATTCCTACTGATTTCCGACCTTTAATTTATTTCTTACCTTGCATGGTTGATTTACTATTAATTGATCCCTGTTTCCTTAATTAAAATTTGATGAACCTAGTCTCAATCGCATACTTGTATTGGGTTGAAATTTTTTCCTTATATGGTATATGCAAGAGAACTTTCCTTATTTGCTATTTGCCTATTAGACGTTTGAATTTAACCCCTTCAATCAAGGGATACTTATGTTGATTTCACACTGTTTAAATATTCCTTAAGCTATAAATGGTCCCTTTCCTTATTTGTTACTCACCGTTTGAATAACTCCCTTAATTATGGGAGTACTTGGGCTGATCTCACTGGGATATATACTACGTTCCATAATTTTTAATTGATTCTGATTTTTACCTTATTTTAACCCAGCTTTCAAAACTATATATAGTTATGCTATTCTCCCATTTTTAGACAGAACTGATTTGTTCAACTCTCTCTCACACACAAATAAAAACTCTCTGCTCTCTCTTTTGTGCTAGCTACTACTATTCTAAGTTAGTCGGCTGCAAACCAAGGCTAACTATTGTGCATCTCCTACTTCCTGTTTGTGTTACTGCTTTCCTTACTTCACTGGTATGTTCTAATATAGACTTCAGTCCTCAAACCAACATGTTTCTATCACTGTTGTAATTCAGTGTGTTTTTAATTTTCTTTTACTTGTTATTCAACATGTACCTAGGATCCTTAAATCCCCTCTGCATGTTAAGATAGGCCTTACTTGTTTATGACCAGCATGTTTCTGTATACTTAGCACCTGCTTTCTTACGTGAATCTCCATACCTATGACTGGCACATTAGTTTAATCATGGTCTTAGTTGTTTTGGTGTTAATCTAACCTAATACTTTACTGTACCCCTAATCCTCTAGACCCTTAGGAGCTTCTGATGGTATGCCTATATGTGTGTCTGCCTGCTACATGTTTTCTTTGACATGCTCTATATTTTTCCCTCAAATCCCACTACCCCTGTTTGTGATTGTTGGACTATCCCTGGTCCTTTGTGTGATGTTGAACTTTTATTCCAATCAAGTCTCCTTCTTCAAAACTGTTCTCTTATTTACACTTTCTCAAAACTGTTTTCTTACTTAAACCCTTTTAAAAATAAAAAGCACTCTCACATATATTCTTAGAAGTCTAGGTTCTGCCCCTTCTGTGTGAGCATTACCTTGGGACCCTTGAGCTCCCTTTGAAATTTGACACACAGAGGCTGGCCATTCCACACTACACTTACTCTTTTGGCTATGAAATCTGGGTGTGAGCACTGCCCGGGAGCCCTTGAGGTCCTTAGGGAACTCTGACACACCCGGATTATAAGAAGGTTGTGAAATAATACCTGGCATTGAGGACTTGGAGACTTGAGCCTATTATGTAGGCTCCCTATAGCTAACTTCTTATTTTCCTTCTATTTCAGTTGCGTAATTCATATTCAATGGTCTATAATAACTATTTGTAAACAACTCTAGGGTCGAATAGTGAAAAATGGGTAGGTGATATGCATGTTGTAGTATGATTAAGGGTAGAGACCATATTTTCTAGGTTTATTATCTCTCTATGCGCAATAGTAGCCATGTTTAGGAACACCATGCCATGCATTAGATATCATGCTACTTAGGATTTATGTGCATTCAACATCTCTTCTCCACGCTTAGAAATCCTGCCTATAGGATAAATAATTACAATGAAATAAGTTTCTATTACGTGATTCTGCCTGTGTTCTAAAATTTCACTAGAAGTACTGTCTTTGGATAAATAAGTTGTAATCATGCCTCCTCATGCCATACACGTAGAGATCCTGTTCTAGGTGAATAACCATTAAAAATATGTCACATATGCTATTCTTGAAACTGTGCATAATGCTATGATTCTATGTGCATTTAGAAATGCTGTTTAAGTTATTACGCATCATGCTGCATTAGATATCATGCTATAGGATCGTATCTATTTAACTGCATTTAGTCTAAACACAAAACAATCCCCTGTTCTCAGCAACTGGTAATTAGTCCTTGTACATCTTCACACCTAGAATCGCATGTTATTAGCTAAAACAACTTAGAGCCATTAACCAATCTGAATAACTATTGCATGTTATCCAACACTTAGGCAAGCCTTAGGTAATTAACTTAAGAAGATAAAATCAGAATTGTCTTTGTGATCATGTTTAACTGCCAGCATGCTTAAAACCAGTAGGCAAGCCTGATTAAGACTTGCTCTCTGAGTTATGCAATAATATGTCTATCACCTAGATACCATGTTTTAGGATTCTGAATTAATATGGACCTTAGTTATGTATGAGACATGTTGCTTATGTGTACTGTGTGTGGAGGAATATTTGAGCCTTTATCTGTTTTCTATGCTTTCCTTTATCTGCAGTCATACTTGTTTTGTTATTTGTCGCCTTAGAATTTTACCTTTAAAACCTGAGGGCCTGCCTAATACTTCCTTTTAGGATAGAAGTCCTAATTTCCTCATGGACTGATAGGAAGGGACGGGTAACAGCATGCAATAGAGGTCGAGACCAACACTCGTTTTAATAGCCTTACAGGGTGGGAAGAGTAGAATATGGATATGATGACCGGTGCGCGAATACCATATGTAGCCCCTCTTCGAGGAGTGATTACTGGGTATTGCATTGATGTGATCCATATTATTAACCTAGGACACCTTTATATGCTAGCTCGTAATTCCTTTTCAAAAGCTAATCTTCTTTACTATTTTTCTAAACATCTACATGTTTAAAACTTAAATCCCCTCTTATTTGAGTCTTTACTTGTTATTTGCTAGTTGTACAAATTCATGAAACCATTTGGCCGCGAACCACACTTGTGGATCCTGAGGGGTGCCTAACATCTTTCCCTTAGGATAATTTCAAGCCCTTACCCAAATCTCTGGTTAGCAACGTAGTTATAATTGAAACCCTTAGGTGCCCTAACGCACCAATAAAATCGTTAGGTGGCGACTCTTCAAAATATGCAAACCCATTTCCCAAAAGTAAAGAGTTGTCCCAACCAATGTCATAAACCCGATATTCCGCGAGGAAAAAAAGGGGGCGCGACACCGCATTTTATTAGGGTGAGGCAGCGGGGCCGCTTTGTGTAAAGATGGTTACAGAGGTTCTCATCTTAAAACTTACTAGCGATATGGATAGCTCTTGATAAATCTTCTTTGTCCTTAACGGTTATCTATGCTATTCTATTGCCACCCTGACTCATCATATTTATGTTGTAATTCCTAGTTCATGATTAGGTATTTGGTTTTCATACTAGTACTATTCGGCATGTACTAACGTCCTTTTTGCCGGGGGAGCTACATCTTCAATGGATGCACGTGGTTCCATAGCAGAGCATATTGGTCAGTGATAGAAATACTCGATCTTCCCAGCTGACTTAGTGAGCCTCATCTCATTCCAGGGTTGTACATCTTTTGTTTTGTATGTATTACTATATTTTAAGGTATAGTCGGGGCCTTGTTGCCGGCACTATCACCATACTCTTTTGTATTTGTTAGAGGCTCAGTGGACATAGTGTGGGTGGTATTGGTGTGGGGAATTTAAACCCAAAATGTTGTAATTTATATCACACGCTCCACATAAAACCATGAAAAAGTATATATGGAAACTTATAAAGGATGTAACTACTGATAATGAATTAGTGTTGTTGTTTACTTGATCCTCCTTCATGCCTGATCAATGAATTGAATTTTATTGTTATTCATGAGTAAGTCCGGGTAGAAGGTATTGTACAAGCTTTCTTGGCCAGGTCATCTCGGCTGAGCGTTGGCCGCGCTTCCCGAGTTAAGGGCGTGACATTTCCTAAATCCATATAGTCTTTCGAAGCTTAGTACAGATGCCTCTATACCGATATACAAGACTCTACTAGGCCTTCTCATGACTCGTGAGACCTACATGAATCTAGTGCTCCGATAGCAACTTGTCATAGTCCGAAATTCCACTGGAGTTTTGATGGCTCCTGACAAACCGTTTGCTAGTCAAGCCAACTACTAATGTGCATAAATAAACTTAAATGACAGTATTAAATAGTCTCAAATGAAGAATAATATAAAAGTTGAACTGAAAAAATGGTACAACTGAAAACCATCCCAAAACCTGGTGTCATCGAGTATATGAGCTCTATAGAATGAATATAAGGTCTGAGTCAAATATAATACAAGGTTTGAGTCAAATATAATATTTCCTGAAAGACTAAATAGTGATAACATGAAATAACGAAAGGGTTTCAAGGCCTGCGAAGAACAGTAGGGCTACCTCAAAATCTCTGCCTAGTCCGGATATGGCTTATAAGTAACTACCACGATCAACAATACCTGGATTTGCACATGAAGTGCAGAGTAAAATATGATTACAACCAACCTCATATACTCAATAAATTGCAAGCCTAACATCAGGCTGAAAGCAATGACGAGCGTTGCAAGGTTCGATTCTTACTTTCCATAGCCAACAACAACAATAACAACAAAATAATAGCATATAGTGGAAAAATGGCTCAAATATTAACAGGTTCAACTCCAACACAATAAGAAGAGAAATAGACATGCTTTTCAGGAATATCATCATGGCATTAGCTTTTCCATAAAAATCACTTTGACAGATATTTATCAAGATAAACCGTGCTTTCAAGCTCTAAACATCAAGTATACAAACTAAATACCAATTATCATGAAGAATATAGAATTTATTCCTACATGTCAAATATTCATGTCAAATCTCCAATTTCACAAATAAATCACCAAGTATGAAAAAAATCTCACCATATTCATAGTGCCTGGAACAAGTACCCCTCATTCATACTCTCAGCACTCTTACGGTGCCTGGAACAATGCCCTTGAATTATACTCTGAGCACTCTCATGGTGCCTAGAAAAATACCCATGGATCATCACACACACTCCCAATATTGTACGAGTTCCTGACATAAGTCCCTCACCAAGCAAATATCGAGTGTCTACACTCATAGGGCCCAAAGTAACATGGATCATCACTCAAGACAATGTGGGGCCTGATGCTTGCATCACCTTAATGTCAATATCTACACGGTTCTATGACCCAAGATCTGTCATAGATCCTATCAAGTCTCCATATGCTAGCATCTCTTAGAATAACAATCAATATACTGCACAAAATATACCCACGTGCCAGAATTTAACTCAAACATATGTTACATACAAAGACACCAACACATATGAGATAACCTATAAAAAGTGCACAAAGACAAGTTATAACATGCGGATATAAATTACGACAAGAAAATATGACTACAATAAAGGAAAACACCTCAACATAGGAAAAAACAGTCCTATCATGTCTAAAACAGACAAACACACAGCAAAGACATGCTTTATAACATGAATAATAGCCCACATAGTCATACAAGTGTAGAAAACTCGATATCAAAGAACCATGACAGGAAAATAAGGAATATAATGGCCTAAGAACTACCCGGCTCATGATTAATCATGGTGCATGCATATACACTCGTCACCTCACATAGACGTCACCCCAAACACATAACAAATATCATATCCACTAGGGAAGTTACCCTCAAACCAAGCTTAGGCAAGATACTTACCACATTCGGTCTAGTCTTCAACCTCGAATCGCGTCAAAACCTCGATCTAGTCCTCTAATCCTTTAATTCCAAGCCAAACATCATCCAAGGAAGTAAACAATGCCATAAGAAGCAAAGCTAATCAATAAAGCTTCGATATTTAAAGAAATTCTCAAAAGTCAACAAAAGTATGTGCCCGAAATCCAAAATCAATACCAAAATCTGATGACCCATAACTTGCCTAGTCAAAATATTTGATCATTTTCCAAAATCGAGTTCAAATTGGTACACTATTCTCTAAAATACACTCTCATAAAGTGTAGATAAAAATCCCAAATTTTCTTTCAAGATTTCAAGTGTTAGGTGTAGAAATCCATTCGTTATCAATATGTAAAACCAAATCCAAGTGGAAATAACTTACCTCCAGGTTAGAAGTGAAATTGCTCTTCAAAATCTGCTCTTCTCGAATTCTAGGGCTCAAAATATGAAATAATGGAAAAAATCTCAAAAATGGAAACTTAAATACACTGCCAAGTGATACTTATCACGATCGTGGTAGTCCTCTCGTGATCGCGAAGGCCAAACAGCCTTCAGCTACATTTCACAAAAGCGAAGCCAATAATGCGAACGCGATAATCAATATTGCCCGGGCCTACACGAACGTGATGCTGCCAAGGCGAACGCGAAGGCCAAAACCCTGACTGACACCAAAACTACGCGAACACGATGCTTCTGGCCCCAACACTATGCGAACGCATACCTTCTCTTGAATGTGAAGAACAAAAATCCAATGGCTGAGAATTACTCTTGCGGAGGCAACCCAATGACCATGAATTCAAAGAACACTAGAAACACACGAAGACCAGCTACGCAAATTTGAGGCCCCGTAAAAGTTTGCCAAAGAATTTGACGTTTATGGTTCTAAGGTAAGCTAATTTTTTTTGGAAGATCGCGGATAATTTTCACTGCGAGTTTGCAAGAAGCGGTACGGGCTATTGTACTTGCAATGCATCGTGGAGTTGGTAGAAAATTTGTAGAAAAATAGAAGTTCTATGGCCCAATATACGATCGTGGATCTTTTCCGCTGACCGTAGAATCATCATGGAATGAGTTAGGAAAAACTTAATTTTTAGGTTCATTTCACGGTCCAATGTGCAATCGCGTAACAATTTCGGGGGTCGCATATCAGTCGTATAATTAGCATGAGAATATTTGGAGGGAGATTTCACGGTGCAATGTGTGACCGCTTAACTATTCTACGAAATGCAGATTCGTCGCGGATCTAATCAGGCTAGCCCAGATTTTGAGGACCATATCACGGTCTATCCCGCATACTGATTCTTTAGTCTTATCTGTGATAGCAGGCCCGACTCGGAGGTTGAATTATTGGGAAATTTTTACCCAACCCTATTTAATTAAAAAGGCCTCGTGGGTTATTTTAGATGGATTCAGATGTTTTATATATATATATATATATATATATATATATATAT